>JAEIFU010000734.1:0-101966 GCA_018904235.1 Lordiphosa stackelbergi | reverse complement strand
AACCTACTGGGAGGCGATGACGAACATGATGCCGCATCTAGAGAAGTAGCGATGCCACCAATCGACAACATAGAGATAGACCTGCTGACCTAACAGGAAGTCTGCTTAGCCATACAAAGGCTAAAGAACAATAAATCACCAGGCGCTGATGAGCTGCCTGCTGAATTGTTCAAGGCTGAGGGGAAGAATTGCAAGGTGTTTGCACCAACTTTTGCCGTATATGGGTTGACGAAAGCATGCCCGACGATTGAATTTAAGTGTTCTATGCCCAATTTTTAAAAAAGGGAGACCCTGCAGTTTGCGCCAACTACCGCGGATCAGTCTCCTTCCCATTGCATATAAGGTTCTGTCGCGCATTATTTGTGAACGTCTTAAGCCGATTATAAACACACTGATTGGACCTTATCAGTGGTGCTTTAGACCTGGTAAATCCACCACAAACCAGATATTCACGATACGACAAATCCTGGAGAAGACCTATGAGAGAGGCATCAACACACACCATCTATTTGTTGATTATAAATCAGCCTTCGACACGCCGATAAGGTCAAGGTTTTTTGAAGCCCTGGTTCACCCTTGGTATACCAGCAAAGTACGTCCGGCTTTGCATGATGACGTTGAGAAGTACACAAAGCTCCGTCAAAATAGGAAAGAACCTTTCCGAACCATTTGATACCAAGAGAGGTTTTAGGCAGGGCGATACCTTATCCTGTGACTTCTTCAATCTACTGATGGAATATATACTGCGCTCGCGCCCACATGCCAACAGAATGGGCGCCTTTATTTATAAAGATCTAATGCTACTTGCATATGCCGATGATATCGACATCATCGGCAAAAACGAACGGGCGGTGTTGTGCTGCCGGAGATTGAGGACAGTCAGAGCTGATGGGTTTGGCGGTAAATGAGTGACAAGACGAAAGACTTGCATCCGCGGACAAAAAGTCCTTGCGTCTTGGACAATTTGTTACAATGGGAGAATACAACTTTAAAGTGGTTGAGGATTTAGTTTACCTCGAAACGACGATAACCAGCGACAACAACATCAGTCTGGAATCCGACGAAGGATCACTCTTGCAAACCGATGCTTCTACAAACTAAGTAGAGAGCTCTCAAGAGCAGAGACCTCGCGCGAAGAACAAAATTAGCCCTATACAAGTCGCTAATCATCCCAGTCCTGCAATACGGCGCAGAAGCATGGACAATGACAGCAGCGATGAAGCGGCGATTGGCGGTTGAACGAAAGATTCTTCGGAGGATTTATGACCTTTAAAGTTGGCGATGTTTTCCGCATTCGAAATAATGACGAACTGTATGAGCTCTATGGGGACACCTGTCTGGTCAAGTTTACAAAGCAACAGCGGCTGCGCTGGTTAGACATGTCAGGATGGACGAAGAAGCTCCAGTAAGGAAAGCTTATTATTCGAAGGCATGAAAACAGTAGAGCTGGAAAAACTTAGCGATTACCGTTCGAAAGGGGGAAAATAATTGAATAAACGAGAAGAACACCATTCAAGTCCACTCAGCATTGTTTCGAGTTCAAAAAATGTATTTTATTGAAATTTATTGTATTTGTTCAGGATGTTACAGCTAAAATTACATCGATAAATAGTCGAACATAACAAATATGCCCGATTGTTAAAGTCTACACTCAGAATTGCAATGTACGTTAATTACTTAAGCTTACACGTCAAAATGGTAACCATTAATAGATTATTAAGCTTAAATGTAAAATTTACAGCAATTATCTTTAGTACTTTCAATTAAATTCGAGAGCGGAAGGTTTCGAGTTTATCAATTGCCGGAAATCCAAGTATAATTGTGGGGCTCAATCAATTATGCAATTTCCCGTAGTCGATAGGGAGAGTGCAAAGCTAGGTCTTAGTCTAGTCGAATAGTTCATATGGACTGGAAAATGTCTAAGCTTAAATCTGGTTGTCTCGGGGTGTTCTCTGAACTTAAACTTAACTCAGCTTGGCTTTGAATCACTCGACAATATGTAATTTCAGTTTAAAATCTATTTGTGTCAACGCAAAGAATGTTCCACGCTGGCTGGCTGGCTGGCTCCTTGGCGCCCGGTCGCTGGAGAGTTATTTGCAACATGCCATTCTTAGTATTGTTCCAAGCTGCAAATGTGCACAAAGTGTTCAATAAGGGTGGATTTGTCACTAGAAGGCTCCAAATGTCAAAGCAACGAAGAAAAGTCCAAATAAATTGTCAGAAAGCTCGAAACAAAAAACTCAAATGAATGCATGCGTGAGCCAAGCAGGAAAAGCCAGCGAGCCTTGAAGCATGCAAATCCAATCAGAGATCTAGAGTGGGGACTAAGTAGCTAACATATGGCTTAGGATTAGCTTTTGGTGAGTCTTTACCGCGGCATCAGCTGGGTCGCTTCCGTGGGCATGGGATTTTCGGTCAGAGCCACCGACTCCGTCACCATGCTGCGCAATCCGCACTCCAGCTGTCCCGTCCTCAAGTTGGTGTCCGCCGTGCTGAATCCCACAATGCCACAATCGCCAGCCCCTTCGCCCATGGTCGGACCGCTGTGGCCCAGCAGCTTGAGCTCCCCCTTGGACATGTCCATCCCTTGATGTTTCCGTCGCCGACGCGCCGCCACCGCTTGGACGTTGCTGCCTGTCGTGTGTTCGGTAAGAGCATTAACATTAGTGGATTCAGTGCACTGACAAAGTAATTCTTGAAATTCTTTACGGAAGTTATCATTGAGCCATCCATAGAGCAGCGGATTGGAGCAGGCCGAGCTCATGCCAATCATGTGGCAAATGGCATACAACACGATCTTAAGCTGCGAAACTCCCGTTTTCTGACTGTCCGCGTAGAGATTGTAGAAGTTGAGCGGCAGCCACGAAACGCCAAAGATAATGGCGATGCTTATCAGCAGGCAGTTGGTGCGCTTCATGCGTCTGCCCCGCTCCACCTTCCGCTGTGCGGAGGCCTGCACGGTGACGACGGTGATGCGGTTCTTCAGCTTGTTGTAGATGCCGAAATAGGCCGCCGACACAATTAGAATGGGCATCAAATACTGCACGCACAGCGAGAAGATCGAGTAATAGAAACGGCCATTTTTACTCGGCCAGTCTTCGATGCAGAAGGAAATGGTCTCCTCCATGCCAATGTCCTGCAGCACCTTTGGTGTGGGATTGCTGTCGATTTCCTTGAAAATGAACAGAGGCGAGGCAAGCAACAAAGCGAGCAGCCAGATGCAGGCCAAAATGGTGATGGCTCCAACGAATTGCAGGCTGTTCCGTGTGGGATAGACAATGACCTAAGGACGGATATGAAGGGGAGAGGCAGACAATAGAAAATGTAATTATGGGGAAAAACAAACCATTTCATAAAACGGTCTCTTGGACAGGGTATTCTAAAGCGGGGGCTGCCTTTTTAGTTTCGTGATTAGGTAACTATTTCGGGAAATCTCGGGAAACTTCGGGAAAGCGCAAGGCTTATTGGAGAAATGCAGCCGCAAAAGTCAGCTCATTCTTCAACGTGAGAAAGCAAGGTCATCCGACCTACTATTTCTGAAACTTAGCAGCCAGCCCACGTTAATCACGTCACCTGCTCAACTATTTGCAAAAATGGACTAATATTTTGATTTGCCCTTTGCCCCATCCCCATACTAACCTGGTATCTGTCGAAGGCAATGGCCGTTATGGAAATAGTCGACACAAATATGGACAGTCCCTGGAGCAGGGCCACCGTTTTGCAAAGTATTGAGCACGAACCAAATGGCCAATATTTCGATATGATTTCCATTAAAGTCAACGGCATGGTAACCAGGCACAGAAGCAAATCTGTCAAATTGCAAATCACAGTTAATTCTGCCAACAGCATTGTGGACCACACTTACCCGATATGGCCAAATTGAGTATGAAAAGGTTGCGGGCTGTGCGCATTATAGGCTTCCGTAGCACAGCAACCACCACCAGGGAATTGCCCAATGCCCCAAATACAATGAGCACGCTGTACATGATTATAAGCAGGTGATACCAGGGAGCTCCTATAGCACGATTCTTGATGTAGCTCTCAAAAAACTGCTCATCCACTTTCACGCTGTCGGTCATATTGAAGCCATTAGATTTGGGTGCTGTTGAATTGGAAACCACTGCATCCAGAAGGAAAGGTAGCCTGTTGCTGATGCTTTCATTTAGTCTCCCCAACGCTGGGGCCATTAACTCGGTGTGATTCATGGTGTCTATCTGTTGAGCAGAATAAACATAAAAATTATTTCATTTATGAATTGAGCAAAAAATCGATAATTTGGTTGGGAGTTTGCAGATGTTGCGTGAGCCTTCACATATGTACGAGGACATGCGAACATGATTTATGCCTTTGACCTGACGCACATGCCAACTCATGCAATTCAGTTGCTTTTGAAAGCAAACAAATAGAAGAAAGCTGAGCAATGACTATCAGACTAGTGTAAGTTGGTGCCAGTTGGTTGCTGCATACGAGTTTAACTTCTGGTTATGACTATTTGACACGATAAAAAGCGGTGAGCATTGTTTGGTTTGGGAACTTGTACCCGCAGTTTAAATCTGTAGAACAATGTGTGAAACGTCGCCATATGCAGTTGAATTTGCCCTTAAATTGTTCTTACGAAATTTCGTTATTTTGAAGTACGGCATGGTCCTTGGTTCACTTTTTTGCTCATATCTCTTACCATCTCTGAGATCTTGGTTTTCATACAGACAGACGGACAGACGGACAAGTCTATATCGTCTCGGCTGGTGATGCTGATCAAGAATATATATACTTTATATGGTCGGAAATGATTCCTTCTGCCTGTTACATACATTTGCACGACTTTAATATACCCTTTTTACTCTACGAGTAACGGGTATAAAAAGTGCTAAATGAGAGCGCTGTCGCGTGGGTAGACACACACACGACACGCCAAAATGAGCATGTGTGTTTAGCCGGCCTTCGTTTTAAAGCCAATTAATGTGAATTATGTATGTCAAAATGACATAGCCGGCATAGCCAGCACTTTGAGCTATTAAGAAACTCTGCGCAGTATTTATAAATATACTAGCAGGTACGCCGCGCCCCTTTCAAATTTTAAAACTAAGAAGTGAAGCTTAATCGACAGTTGTCATCTATTAAATCTTCTTCTAGCAAATTTCACGATTTTTGAACGTTTCGATCTTCACCATCCGTCTTTTGCTATTTTTTTGGCCGTTTGATCAACAACTCCCATTTACCCGTTTTCATAAGCGAATTTTTGCAACTTTTTAATATTTGTAAACCAATTGACCGATCCCTTCTTCAATTGCCCTAATATACAATTTCTGAACTCATAATGCAATATTGTTTTTTTTTCGCGATTTTTTGATCTACACAAGAGAACTGGAAAAAATTAATTTTTACTTGATTGCCGAAAAATACACAAAATTTTTACTCCATTTTATCAATTTACAAAACTCAGCGAATATTTTAAATATATTGGGCTCATAACGCAATCGAGAGTCATCCATCAGTAGCGCCTATGCGTCTTTTCAAGAGTTTGGTCACACGAGGTGATTTTCGCTCACGCTAGTCAATCATCCTTGAGTTAAACCAAAGACACTTCATATATAGATACCGCATCTCATACAAACTTTATTTTGTGGGATCCAATGTCAGCTCCCAAGAATAATCGTTTTTTGCGTCACATGCGTCATCTAATATCTATAAACTTTTGCTCCAGTCGTATAGCTAATTTAGAAAACGTTTAGGCAAATTTCAATATATGTTTCCCGTACAGCCAGCGAGAAGCACAAATTTGCATCCAAGTCAGCTCCCAAAAACAATCGTTTTTTGTTTCACTGCGTCATTGTAATATCAATAAATCTTTGGTTAAACGAACAAATCACGCGAACTGATTGCAATGAAGATGAACATAATTATATTCGGAGCAGGGTTCCTCAAGCAGAGAGCGCGAAAACGTAACTGTGTCTCTCCGTAACACACAATGAAGGTTGACTTCGGCAAGCATTCGGTAAGAATTGGCAAGTAAGTTCGTGCCCCCGGGGCTATCGTTGGGGAACTCTGATTCAGAGTGTCTACAATAGAATTGAGTAAAACCCAAAGGCAAACATTAGAGAGCTGCACGAGTGATTCCGGCATCGTATGACAGCTAAAAAGTACTCGATTTAAGGTATAACGATGCGGAGTGGGTAATCATGTAATCGTTTGTGTGATTGCGAGTATTTTTGATTACTACTCGTGAGTGTTTTCCGAAAAATGCCCGTAGCATAGTCTTAAAAATTTAATCGTAGTGAGGCAAGTTTTTTAATTATTATGCGTGGTTTGTTCGAAAGTATCGCGAATTTTGTTTTCTTGTTTTCAAAAAGTATATCACAAAGTAGTTGTTTGAGTGACCTTTTGATTATTAAATCGTTGAACTTTTTAGTGGGCTCTAGTCAAAAAAAATTTATGGTTTTAACCATAACTAAAAAAACAAACACGCGCAACACCAATCGGGGATGGCCAGGAAGGTTCTTCTGTGTGTTTGGTGGGATTGGCAGGGAATCATCCACTATGAGCTGCTCCCCTATGGCCAAACGCTCAATTCGGACCTGTACTGCCAACAACTGGACCGCTTGAATGCAGCACTCATGCAGAAGAGGCCATCTTTGATCAACAGAGGCCGAAGTAATTGTCTTCCATCAGGACAACGACAGGCCACACATCTTTGGTGACGCACCAGAAGCTCCGGGAGGTCGGATGGGAGGTTCTTTTGCATCCACCGTACAGTCCGGATCTCGCACCAATTGATTACCACCTATTTCTGTCCATGGCGAACGAGCTTGGTAGTCGGATGTTGGCCACAAGAGAGTCCTGTGAAAATTGGCTCTCCGAGTTTTTTGCCAATAGGGAAGCGAGCTTCTATAAGAGGGGCATTATGAAGATGACATCTCGTTGGGAACTCGTCATCGAACAAAACGGCGCATATTTGACTTAAATCTCATTATTATAACCAATTTTATGAACAATTGAAAATTCAATAAAAATACCGCAAGACTTTTTTGACCTTATATTTGTTCTTTATTTAAATTGTTTCGAAAAAATTACAGTTTTATTGGGGGTATATTAAGAACTACTAACGATGACTTAATAGTCTGTCGGCGAAAGTTTGTAGATAATTAGTGCGTTTTATTTCTTACAATTTTCGATATAGGATGAGTGTTTATTTAATTAAAATTATTCAAAAGAAATGTTCTGTATCTTAACGAATTTTTTAAAAATTTAATATATTTATAATCTCATTTTCCCCTTAGTACAGTCTTGGCCGTCTGTGGCCCAGTGGTTAGTGTGCTGGACTGCTGGGCGGGAGGTCGTGTGTTCGATCCCGCCTCTGAACATCTAATAATAAAAGTTTTTTCTTTCTTTAGAAACTAGCTTTTACATACGGTCACCTTCACCAGCTTAGTGGCGCCAGCTGTGAAGTAACTAGCCATGAAAAAGCAATTTCTCAAACTTTGCCGTTCGATCCGGCGTTAAACTGTAGGTCCCTTTCTTGTGCGAAAAATTTAAAGCACACAGCCAAGAGATTGTGAGAAGCTTGGCTTGGCCCCGTTGAGGAGCTGTATAGCCAGTTTTACCTTTACCTTTTTACAGTCTTCCCTAGATGCTGCACCCTAAATTCTCTGAGAACTGGGCAGCGTTCAATAAAATGGCTAAATGTCTCCTTTTCGTTTAAATTGCACATTATGCAAAGTCCTGATTGGGTCGGCGAAAATCCATCCCATTCAGTTTCAAGAGACCACTTCGGGACTTAAAATTTATGTAATGTCTGCAACCTTCATGTCATCTGCAATATACAATGTCTGCAACCTTCATGTCATCTGCAATATACATAAGTGGTTCCATTGTTATAATCCAGAAATTTATAGATGCGACGCGTAGTTGCTGCTGCCTGCTCGTGGTACTCTCGGATTGACTCAGCTTTTAGTCGGTTTACCAGTTCGTTACACCCGAAGTTCTATGACTCTTTAGTTCCATTTTCCAATTGCCATTCGCGGGCTTCTATTAGAAAACGCTTTGCCCAGAAAACGTTCTTTGATGATGTACGTGGAAAGCTTTCGTGGTAATCTATTCTCTTGGTTTTCCCTATATAGTTTAAGGGGGTCATGAGTGTGAAAAAGTGGTTGTCTTCCATGCCAAGTTCGATCGCCAATGCGTAAAATAGGAGTATTGTCCGGCAGCCTTAGAATCCTATTAACAAAGTATTGCTGAAGATTGTTTACCTCTTCAAAGTAATGTGATCCCCATATTTGTGCTGCATAAGATTTTGTGGAACGGCACACAGCAAGGAATAACTTCCATTTGGAGCTTATGGGTACTCTTTGTACTGTTAATACAGTTTTTCGCTGACCTATTTCGCTGCTCAACATGTTTTGTGAAGGTAAGGATATATACCACTCCCAGATAGATGAACTCTGAATCAATCGGTATTGGTTCCGAATTGTAAGTCCATTTCTTGTTTTGAGATAGCCGGCCACCTTTTTTGAATACCATTATTTTTGACTTACTGGTATTCACCTCCACATTCCACTTTTTGCAGTACTGTTCGAGCTTGCTGATCATTCGTTGCATCAAATCGACATCGTCTGCTAACACAACGATATCGTCTGCATACAAAAGTACTCGGAGGTTGATAGCACCGATCCATAGTCCTCCTTTAATTTTATCATGTAGATCGTTTAGGAACAATATGAACAACAATGGGGAAAGAAGACATCCTTGTTTTACGCCTGTGTGTGTGCGGAAAGATTGTGACAGCTCACTCCTAGTCCACACTGAGGAAGATGTATTGCAATATATATTTTTTCTTGAGATACCCAGTTGATGTAATTTATAAAAAAGTAGTTGCCGTGGTAGTCTGTCAAACGCTGCCGTAATCTGATTTGAGCATTGCAAGTGATCTCATGTTTTTAGGCAGATGGTAGATTCAATTCAGTAAAGATAAAAATACAATTTAAAATTAAAGTTTGTAAATTTCACTTGGTCTGCCTTGATATTTATGACATCTAAAGTTTTCTATTCTGACCTCGGTGACTTCTTATTTGTCTATTTTTTATAAGAATATTTGAAACACAAAACGAAGAAGTGAAGCTTACTTTACAATCAATCTATAATCGATTTACACCTTCTATTTACCCGAATATTTTGCCGTCTTTATGACAAACAATTTCAGTATGAAATTTTGCCTAAATCTTCACGATGTTCCAACTAATATAATTTGGCAAAATTCACGATTTTTTGGACCGATGACCTCTACCTCCTATTTAACCGCGGGTCATTGGTCATTACATCACCATCAACAAATCCCTATTTATGTCACTAAGCCGCAATCGACCAATACCCTTAAAACCAACAAAACACAGGCCACCGCTTTAATTAAGCCAAGTCATTTACATTTATTGTAAATGATTTTATATTCCGCACTGGACGAAAAAATGTATACCATTTCCACATCGACCCTCCCTTATTTACAGAACCCAATGACCCCATTTTAAGCAAAAATGGGTTTCTGAAATTAATTTGATTTTTTTCCAGATTAACAAAAGTAACTCAATTTAAGTTTTTGCTTACTCATATATATGTATGTATGTGCATGAAGTGCTTTATGCTTCAATCAGACATGCATATTTGATATAAGGTTACAGACAGCACATCGTACTAATGGACACAACTACCGCAATCAATTTCCGCAATCATTGCACTGCAAGTGCATTGACCACAAGGCTTAAATGTCGTAGACCAAAATTGCTGGCCTGACTTAAATCCGCACCAATTAGCAGTAGCAGCTCCGTCAGATGAATACAATTGTAATTAGCATTTATTCTATGCTGAATTCGTCTTTAACTGACAGATATCTAGCTTTATTTGAATAAATCTTATTAAAAATTTAAAGATCTTTGCAACTAGGACAAATGTAAACCAAATAAATTCTTTAAATTGGGTCTCACATTCTGTAACGTCTGAAGTTTGGCTCCTTCATGTTTAGGTTGAGACTTCCTTTGAATTCAGGTCCATTAATTGTGTTATTCTTTCTCTTCAGTGCTCTTTTTTTCTTCAAGTTTGCCTTTTCTCGTTTCTTTTCTCTGGCTGCCCATTTAAAAGTTTTATAAAATGTCATTATTCCCATTATCTTAGTTTTGTTATTAAACATTGAACAAGTCATGACAACAGACACTCGCTATTCTTTTCCTGTCAAGACATAAATTACGCAACACACTGTCAGGGGCAGACCTTCAAGTAATTAAGCCAAGTCAAGCTATTTCTGTGGTTTTTCTTTATGTGGTTGAATAGCCCTTACAGTTGTAAACCTTAATCGCACACGTCAAATGGCGCTACAAATGACGACATTTGCCAAAAGTAATCGTGTAATTTTATGCACCAAATGGGTGAGCACTTGTCAGTGTCAATAAAAGCAAATGGCAGGATGAAGATACAAAAAAAAGGTAGGCACAGCGAAACTGCCACTTGGCGCCTAAAAGTATACACCGAAATTGGTAGCAGAAATAAATGGGTTGCTAATAAATCTGGTGAAAATCGATTGTGCACCCAAGGGAAATTAATTGTGAATGTTCATGTAGGTATGTACAATGGAAAGTAGACTTTCAAAAAAACAATTGACAAATGCCAAATCACTGCCCGCAAACAATTGGTCAGCCCTGTTCCAAGAAAATCTTAAAGTTAAATATTTTAAAAGTCGTTTGATATCAAACAAAACTTTAAGAAGCAAAAAAGGGACATCGCATTCCTTGAATTCTTGACCCGAGGAGCAAAATCAAAGCCTTAGTGCCACTTATGGTCGGCTTTGTCAAGGTACAAATTGAATTTTCATGTCGTTATCCCCAAGCAAGACAAAAAGTTCTGGCTTGTTTGGATAAATCAGTTATAGTTGATTTTTTGAGGTTATTTTAACAAACTTGATGATTGCAAAATTATGCAAAATATTCCCAAGCTGAAAGACCAATTTTATTCATTTTCCGCATTTTGTATTTGCACTTCATCAGATACAAGAAAAGCATGCCCAAGATTGCGAATGCTGACAAAAGAGCAAAACCAACCTCAAGCCGTCAGAGTTTGACTCAGCTATTTTGGTGATTTATTTTTATATTTGCTTCTTCCTTAGTTTCGATTGTTATTGCTATTTTAAGATGGATGTTATGGCCCTTGAGTCATTTGGCGTCGTTTGCTGGTAAATGTTACAATAATTTTTGATCAACTAAAATAACCTTTTCCCAGTTGTGCGTGAAGATATTGTTGTTTAATAAATTACAGTTGATTTTGTTGAGCATTGTGGAGGCTGGATTGATTAGATTAAGCTAAAAGTTGAATTATGATTTATTTGACGTCAAAGGCGGGGATATCATTTATAATGTCCTTGGTAAATAAATATTTTACAAATCAATTGATTGCCATCTTTTGAGCTAAAAGCAATGGAAAGCTTGCTTGTATATTTGATTGTTTGTATTTTTGTATGCTTGAATGTTGTTGAATCCATCACAAAATCGTTTTAGAGACACATAACTGAAATTATGTATGCTGTTGTATGAGTTTTAAATTGAATGAGTAGATAGGATATACAGAGCAATTTTTCCCAGTTCTAATCCGTTTACGAATCAGTTTTGAAAAATATATGAAAAAGACATTTGGTTTGAACGTTTGTCACATTCAGCGAAACATATATCTGGTTCAATCCAGCTAACATCTAGCCAGTTTAAACCGGTTTGAAAGAGGTTCAGCGTGATATTAGCGGAAAATTTTAAGGGTATGTAGTATGTTAAACGACTTCGTCTGTGATGAAGTTTTTATACCCTTGCAAATGTTCTAAATTCTCAGAGTTTAAAAATGCACAAATTATTCTAACTAAAACTCATTTTCCGTCCATTGCTTTCTTTGGGAGCTGTAAGATATAACCATCCGATTTTGACCAAAATTAGATAATCTGTGTGAGAGCATATAGTAGTAGTATAGGCCGGGTTTTTGGGACACTAACACTGAAAACAAACAAGTTTTTCTCTCCAAGACCCATTTGACCACCGAAGATTCCTATGGCAGCTATAGGATATAGACATCTGATTTTGACCAAATTATGCAAAACTGTTTAAAAACATGCAGTATTAGTATTGGCCGAGTTTGGGGGCATTGAAAACGAAAAAGTTTTTCGCGGGGCCCGCCGCGAGGGAGACGCATTAAACAAAAAGTTTTTCTGACAAAGACCCATTTTCGACCGATAGTTCCTAGGCAGCTATAAGATTTAGTCATCCGATCCGGTCGGTTCCGACATATTAGCAGTCGACCATTTACATGGAAAAATTTAGCCATATTGTATTGATTTGGCATGCCATTTGCACCTGTGCCCTTAATACAAGTTATATTTTTTTTTCCAAATTGCCTATATTTACAAGAAAGGGGGATTTTGCATTCGCGCACTGCGCTCGACCAACACATGCACTCCCCAACGAAAAATGCATTAATTTTGTACGTGAAGAGGAAAACCCACTAGATCCCACCTATTGAGCGATATTGAGCTGTTGTGAAAAGGAATATAAGGAAGGACAGTAGAGTTCGATGAGATAAAAAAAAACTGGATAGGGGCAGGTCGGAAAGTCACCAAGTCACCTACAAAGAGTTAAACAAAAAATTTGCAAGCAAAAATATAGGAAAAGCTAACATCGGCTTGACCGAAGTTTTTATACCCTTGGAGCAAGACGCTACCATTGAAAACGAAAAAGTTTTTCTCACTAGAACTACCCTTTCGAGCGGTCGTTCCTATGATTCCGATTTGGATCAAACTTGACAAAATTGTGTGGTAGTATGTAATATTGATCAGAAACAAGTGAGCGAGCGATAGCATTAGGCGTATTCAGCAGGTTATTCCGATTAGCGATTAACGATTTACGATTTGCGATTGCTGATGAGTCTCTGCTGAATGATTGATTGCATACTTTAAGATATTCTGTGGCTTTAGTGCTTTTCATCAATGCAAAACACTCACACAAAATCTGCAATATTTATGGATTGGTTAAATAGATAATTTCATATGAATGTCTGTACAAAGGTAGGCTGACCCAGCAATCGTTAACCAATCATACGTATTGTTTGATTTCTATTCAACAAACATGATTGTCAAATTTCCCAATCCCAATCGTCAAGCAGAAGTATGTATTCAGCAGGTAAAATCGGCAATCATAAATCACAAGTCGTAAATCGGAATTATCTGCTGAATACGCGCATTGAAACAAAAAAGTTTTCCCACTGAGACTTTTTCAGACCAATCTTTTCTAAAGCTATTCTCCATAGTTGTCCGATTGTCATAAATCTTGGTGGAGCATACACTGAGAGGAAAATCATGATTTCTCGTAATTAAATCAAGAATTTTTAGTTTAAAGACTTTAATGAGCCAGAAAATTCGTGATTTAAGCACGGAATTTCTAAATCAAGACCTTTTTTAAAAACCCCAAAATTCCTAAAGAACGTTTAGAGCTCAAAATAAGCATGATCTAGACTTATTTATGTTAGCCAAATGCGATTTGTACTTAGAGTAAGGGCTCTTATTTACTCCAAGAACGAAATGATCTCAAACTAAAACTTTTTGTTCTTGATTCAAGAATTTTATTTCTTTTTTTGAATTCAATTTCGATTTTAAGAACGGAATGGTTTGAAAATAAAACTCTTTTTTTCTTGAATCACAAATTTTATTTCTATTTTTGCATTTTTAACTGTAAATTTCGAATTTAAGAACGAAGTTTGGTTAAGATAGCTTTAAAACTGACCGTGGAGATAGCACTGCAACAGACAAACAGACGGACACGGCTATATCAACTCAGCTCGTCTTGCTGATCAAGAATATGTTTACTTTATGTGGTCGGAGATGCTTTATTCACTACAAGTGGGGGGTGCGGGGATTCCGGAATAAAGGTTAGGTGTAGGGGGGGTTGTTGAACCATAAAGTAGCACGAATTTAAGCAGTGAGTTAATCTCTATTTCAGAAAGGACGACCCAAAGTTTTAAGCCGTCTTCTGCTGAGAGCTGGACAATAACAGAAGAGGTGTTGTACACTCTCCTCCTCATCCACTGAATTGCAACTTCTACAGAAGTTATTGTGCATGACTCCGAGCCTGGCGGCGTGTCTTCCTATAAGGAAGTGTCCAGTAAGGGCCCCTACTAAAAGAGAAATATACACTCTTTTTTGGCGGAGAAACTCCCTAGATTAGTTTAATTCGTTACAAACATACGGACAATTTTAATATAGGGTATATTCCAAGGGTATAAAAACCGCTTGACTTTTTCAAAATATTTTGTTTATTAGGTTGTTTCTTAATTGTAGAATTTCAAGGTCAATACCTCGAGCCTGCAACTCTTAAACTCTATTTTGTTTATGTATAACATTAATGAATCTATACTATATATGTTATTTGAAAAGAAAAAATTATTATACCCTTGGAGAGGGTATATTAAAATTGTCCGGATGTTTGTAACGCACAGAAGGAAGCATCTCCGACCACATAAAGTATATATATTCTTGATCAGCGTGACGAGCTGAGTTGATATAGCCATGTCCGTCTGTCCGTCCGTCTGTCCGTCTGTCCGTCCGTCTGTTTCTATGCTATCTCCTCCGTCAGTTTGAAAGCTATGGAACCAAACTTTGCAGGAAGTCTTTTGGTATAAATACGCTGTACATTTGTCGGAACCGGCCGGATCGGATGACTATAGCATATAGCTGCCATAGGAACGATCGTATTCATAAGTTTTATATGTTTTCACACAATTTCTGCAAGTTTTATGCAAATCGGGCAACTATATAAATAGTATAGCTGCCATACAAAAATAGATCTGAGAAAAAAGTTTTAGTATGAAAAACTTTTTTGTTTTTAGTGCTATCGCTCCCAAACTCGTTCCTGATCAATATGATATGCTAACACATAATTCTGTCAATTCTGATCCAAATCGGAGGACTATAGCATATAGCTTCCATAGGAATGATCGGTCAAAAAAATAGTTTTAGTGAGAAAAGTTTTTTTGTTTTCAATGTTAGCGTGTTTGTACGTTTCAGGTGAAAATATTATCTGTCTCAACACAATTTTAGAGAGTGTGATCAAAATTGGATGAATATATCGTATAGCTGCCATATAAATAATGGAAGTTATATACTCTGTACTCCGTAGGAGAAGGAATCATTCGACCCTATAAAGTTTATATATTCTTGATCAGCATCAACAGCCGAGCGATATAGCCATGTCCGTCTGTCCGTCTGTCCGTCCGTCTGTCCGTCTGTCCGTCCGTATGAACAAAACAGATCAGAGATGGTAAGAGAGAGGTTTGACATGATGGGACAAATGTTCTATACTTGCAGGCAGACAAGTTTATTTCTCAATTTTTGCCACGCCCCCCGCCCCAAAAACCCCAAGTTTTGAGAAGATGATTTGTACTCTGAGATAGTTAGCAAGGAATAGTATCGATTTGCCAAAGAAATGATAAAGATCGGACGAGCGGTTCTCAAGTTATGAGCAATAAGTGATCTGAATCACTCACCCGACACCCCCAACCTTTTACAACCAACGCCGCACAACTAGAGAGAGAGAGAGAGAGAGAGAGAGAGGAGAGAGAGAGAGAGAGAGAGAGAGAGAGAGAGAGAGAGAGAGAGGAGAGAGAGAGAGAGAGAGGTAAGAGTATAGTCTAGTCGGGCTTGAATATTAAAAAACTTTTGAATTACTAATGAACCAAAATAAGCAGTTTCTTATCAAAATCTGGTCAATATAATACAGGCATGTTCCGATTTTCGACCTTTTGCAAAACGAACGTTTTGCATTCTACTGTTCCGCATTCCGAACGTTTTGGTTGAGTTTTGACTTTTCGAAGTTGGTTTCGAAACGAGTTTAATCAACAGCAGGCCAACGCATATGCTTGTGTATATTAACAGCTTTAAATCCATTAAATTGAAAACGATATTTTTCTATTATTTGAATATATGAAATTTTTGGGTTCGGGTTTACGGAGCGGTTCACGAAAGGTCCCTAAACATAGACTCGTTTTTTTTGTTTTTTACTTATTATTTGGAACCAACTGTATCAAATATGAATATTTTCAATATAATAATATTCGGGCTCGGTTTAATTAAATCATGGATAAATCAAATTAAATAGTAGGCTAAGTGCGCTTGACTGATACTTGTGTGGCAGCAACAGCTAATACAACGAATGCAACATTCTCAAAAATTTAATACCTCAGAATTTCGAGGAAATCTTTGAATTCCAGGAAATGAATCTATAAAGTCGTTAACCGAATTAATATTTGTCACTTTTTCATTATTTTTAAAGCTTCTAATCTTTATTTTCTATTTGATTTTTATTAGAACATGGTAAGGAATCATTGATGCATTCAATAACCAGCTCCTTTTGACGATTATACAATTCAGCAATATTTTTATACGTATGCAAGTTGCTGTTGATCTAAGCTAAAAAAATATTTGGTTTCAATAATAAATATACGGATGAAAGAACGGAAACTGAAACATTCTAAATCATGAAAACACCCACAAAAAAAAAACAATTTGTTTGCATATGCGTGTATTGAAAAATGGTAAAATGAGCATTTATAACAGCTAGAAAAATAAAATACTTTAGATACAGACTCGGGCCGATAAAATTTGTCTGCTGCGAACCGATTTGCAGCTCCGATTAAAATAATAATTTGCTTATAATTTTTAGCATTCATTTTATTCACAATTATCATTTATGATTTATAGATTTTGAAGTCTAATAAATGAATTTATTTTGCAGTTAATTTTGCAATCAAAAAGATGTTCTTTTCTTTTCCCCAAGTCCCGCCAGTTTTTTTTTTTTTGGCTTTTAAGAAGCCAAAAATGCCAAAAATACAACCACTTTAGAGTGATCAAATCCATAGATAATAGAATTTATTCTTGTCAATATATTTTCTAATATACACATAAATAAATACAAATCTATTTAAAATTACAGACATCCCCAACCGCCTCAGTTTCAATATAAATTTAAATTTAGAGTGGCAGACAACAGCTTGACTCTGAATTATTACATTAAGTGCCTTATTTTCGTCAAGTTTTACGAGCTTCCCCCAAAATTAACCCCAATCTAATAAATGTCAGCTGGAGCGGTCGGTCCCCAAATGTCACATGGTTAAGACAGTTGGATTGCTTTTTCAAATATTGCTGCTCACACAAAACTTTTGTCATTTAGGGGAACAATGTTGTTTCGCTTAGAAATGGCTTCTCGAGTTGATGAGTTGCTTTAAGTATTTATATTGCAATTACACCCGCAATTTTCGCAGCCCGTTTCTAGGGATAATCGAGCCTTGTTCTGTATTCTTTCTTCGAACGACTCCATTAATAGCCTTGTCATGCTTATTTTTGTTGTCCTACTTGTAACTTAATGTTGATGAAAATGTCAGGTCAGCATAATAACTTTTGCTGAGACTAGACTCTAAAAGACTAGATGCAGCAGCCATCTCTCATTTACAACCCTTCAACTGACTTTTCCCACCCAATTCATCTTAATTAAAATTCTTGACGGCGGAAAACTTGCGCGCTCGTTGCGCAGTTAAATGTTGTGCTCTTTAAGAGTTCATTCGGCAAACAAAACTTAAGTATGAAATTGAACGAACAAAAAGTTTGCGCAAAATTGTTGCAGTTCCTAACAATTTGGGGCCAAGCTGTTGAATTCCAAGCTGCATATTTGTATGAATTGGTGTGCACCATTTCATCCATAATATTTTCATCAAGGTCTCACGAGTTGGGAAACTTAGCTCAAGGTGAAATTTGTCACCAGGCGGAACCATATTTCTGATTTTTTATTTTATTTGACTTATCAGAATTTAATAAATTGCATAAGCAAATGGAAAAGAATTACATGCCTTGAGATTGACTTGGAAATTTTAAAGTGTTTATGCTGATCAGTAAAGGCTTTATTTGGCGAATAGCTGAATGTGAATACAACTGTCCCAGAGCAATCAGTGCACGAAACATGAAACAACTCTCTGAATTTCTCGTATTCTTAACAAAAGCATTGAAGGCTAATAAGAATTTAATATAAGAATTTTGTTTAATAGTACTGGATGCACACATGAAATGTGTATAGCAAACAAAACTATTTGGATCGATTCGAGGACGCCCATTAGTGCCTGCCTTACTTTTTCAAGAGAGAGCATCATTTGCTAACTAAATATAGGGGAAAGCTAACTCCGGTGGAGCTCGTATAGTTTAAGCTAAGTACGGAGATACTTGCGAAAAGTATGCGAAATCTATGCGCGTTTTTACGGCGATAGCAAATAGCCATTTTCGAAATAAAACGCCCGCACCTCCAGTTGTTTTGTTAACAAATATAAATCTATTATAGGGAAAATGTAAATTGTAAACTAATTAACTGGTTAAAGGTATATTTGCCCCTAAATAAATAAATGGATTTTAGGTCCATTAAGACCTCTATTTGTAATATTACAAAAACATGCTCCAATAGACAAATGGTGATCTATTGATACGATTAAGGAAAAGACTGAATCGACTGTTTGGGCCATGGCTTCTCGTTGTTAAAGCAGCATAGAATAGGAGATGTCGTCAACGACTTGCTGCGACAAAGAAATCCCAAGTCCGGCCTTTGAAATGTTGTGCAGCTCATCCATTCACCATCCATTCGGCATACAAAACTGCTTACTTTACTTATCTTACTTGCCGAAAACACGCTTAAACGCTTTTCTTCATTTTTATACATTTGTATAAATAGACACACCCGATTGCGAAAAATATGGTTTACAAATATTTCGAAATGGGGACTCTTCGATAGACAACCGCGTGACACGATGACGTCGAATGGCAACGCTGTGATATCGATATAAAAATTTCGCAAGTGAACTCCAGACTATCTATTGAAACAGCAACCAGTGAAATCCGTTCGAAATCATTTTTATATTCTGTTCCAAAGGTACACAGAGTATATCAGTTCAGACCCTATAAAGTAGATATGTTCTTGATCTTGATATAGGATCTGTACTTTCTAGTTTATTTTCAATTTTTGCTACGCCCCCCTGTCGACCCCGTAAATTGGAAAAAACGTTATATCTCCCACAGTTTTGTAGACAGATAGTTCGCACCTTCTAGAGATATTTGGTAATCAAGATTATTGATCGATCAGATCAAGTTATGGCCAAAAGAAAGTTCTCTGAGTTGGCTTCCCAAATGGTTGTGGCGGTTCCAGTTCATCACAGATCCAGTTCATCTAACCATTTCACACATCACTACAACTAATACACCCGGCTATTTATTTCTTACATCTCTAACGCACACACACACATTTAACTCTCCGCCCTTCTGTGACACTCATTCTTACTGGCAACATGCCGTCTCCAATAAACCACTAAAACCTAATCTGTGTTTTAAACTAAATAGTTAACGTGGCGTAGCCTCAATCCCCTATCAACATTGTTCAAAACCAGTAGTGCCGCCATCTATTGGTCAAGTTATGACCAAAAGAAAGTTCGCTGATGCATCGCAGCACCGCTGCTACTGCAAGTGCAAAATATATTACAGGCTGGCTTGATCGAGTCGAAAAGATTAAAATGGTTTTCACACAACAATTTATTTTTCGCATTGAACAATACTAGTTGAGTGCTCTTCATACTGATTAATAGAAAACGTTTCTTCTGGGGCCATTTAGTTACTGTGTTTAGTTGTTTTAACTCACTTTATTTGATAAAACTTAAGAATTAATAGTTGTCGTTTGAATGAAAAGAAACGAGCTGTCGGTCGATGGACTATGTTTACGAACAGCCAATGATTAGTGTGGCCAGAGACGCCACAAATATATGGCTGGCCAGCTTGTTTTTTGGCAGCAATACGATGTATTTGGACTTGCATCAAACAAAATTATGCTGAAGCAGATAATACTAATTACTGGCAACTTTAAAGACGGTACTGTTAAAAACAAAACAGTCATCTGGTTCTTCCGGTCCGATATATGTGAACCGCATTTGGACTTTGTGCAAAATTTGCTTAAAATTGCTTGAAAACTGACGGAGGAGATGAAATAGAAACGGTTAGACTGACGAAATTGCTAAATCAACTCAGCTCGTCGTGCTGACCAATATTATATATTCGTAATGTGGTCGGAGATGCTGCCCTCCGTGCGATACAACGTTGACAAATTTTTTATGCTGTAATTTAATACTTGTATTATCCTTTACTAGACACAATGCTTAATGGCATTTGATTAAAATTGTTTTTTGAAATGGTAAATAATTTGATTTTAAACTGTGTGGAAATCCTCATTTCAATGTGTTACCCAATGAACTTCTGGTTCAGTTAAATGAGCATTAAATTATTTCCCTTGCTCGTGTACCTTTCCACAAAAATTTTATTTGAGGCATTATAACTGTCAGATGAAGTGGCTCCCTAACTGCCATTTGATTAAGTCAGATAGATTGCTTTGCCAAAAAATTTCAAATTATAAAAACCTGCTAAAACTTTTGCTGTCGAAAGAACAAAGTAATTTCGTTTCCATTTGCCATCAACTGCGGCATAATGGCTTCTCGAGTTGACGAGATGTTTTAAGTATTTATATTGCAATTTCATGAGGAATGAGCGGGTATTGGTCTGGTTTGTATCTGCGACTCCGTTGCGCTGTTGTTTATTACATATTGTACTTATGTACCAGCTGTTGTAAGCAGCTTTTGCTCATTTCGTTTGCAATGTCAAATGCACTCACGGGATTTCCCTTGCTATATTGTCCTTTGCCGAGCATAACACAGACACACTTAATGGTCACTTTTATGGGATGTTGTACTATATTGTTAAATTTAATAACAGGTCAGCATGATTGCATTAGTACAGATTTAATGAAGTTGCCATTAGGCAACCCGCTGGCTTTTTCCTCGCAAACTCAACTTTATTAAAATTTGTGACAGGGCAAAGTTTGTGCGCTCGCCGCGAATTTTAATGTTTTGAGTGTGAACTTTAAAGTGTTTATTCGGCAAACCAAACTTATGCATAAAATTAGACTAAAAAAATGTTGGTCTAGAGCAGTTGCACTCAGTTGCAGGCGAAATTGGGGAAAGCCCACGGAAAACAATCAGCAGTCGTATTGGTTTGCGTGCTTTTACTTGTTCGTTTTAATAGAATTGAGAGAAATGGGAAATGATTTGGAGGCTCATGGCTCAACAAATCCGTCATAATTTCTAGGGAAAACCAACACTTGATATATTAAGGTTTAATAGACCCGTTTATGCTTTAGCGCTTACCCTTTTCAGTTTTACTTACTCTTCAAAATAACTTTTGAGCTGCTCAAAGTTGTGGTCCATTCTTAGTTCATTAAAAACTTTTCCTCACTCAAATTTGGACATTTTGTGGTTGTGCCTTTCTCGCTTCTATTTTATCAAGCTATTGGATACTTCTAACAATAGACGAAAGTATTATATTAATAATTGTTATTATAACCTGGCAACGGGAAATATAGTTTTGCACAGAAGTTAGCAAATCATAGAAATACAGTCTTCCGTACAACGAAGTTCTCTATACAACGAATTCGGTTCTTGAACCATTTCGTATTACGTCTTTCTTTCTCTAAATTGCGAATTTTTTTAAGAAAGTTTTTGGTCCCCTTGAGCTTCGCTTACCTATTTTCGACCCCCTATACAGCTATTCGAGAGGGCAATAGAACGATTGTGCTTTGTCCGTCCGTATGTCTGTTTCTAAGCAGACAACTCACTCAATTTTAAGACAATCGAGCTACATATACCAAACGGAAATCGTTGCTGTTTGAACCACATTTTTGAAAAAGTTTGTTTGAAATGACATGGGCAGCCTCGAATGACTTGTGCCAGCTTCTAAGCGGTATGTCCATTCAAAACGAGAAGGTGACTATTCATAAAATTTGAGCGTGTGTAGGAAAATATTCTAGAGTTGAAAGATATGTTTAAGTCCCTTGGCCAGTCCATGCGATTGTTAGATTCCTCTTTAAGATTCGTACAGCAAGGTTAGTCAATCCATACTTAGACAGAGAGTAGAAAATATATCAGAATTAGTCAAAATATGTAATTAAGTAGTTTGAAAAGACTGATCTTCCTAAATATTTTGGATTTACTGCAATTACTAGGGAAGAATTGATTGATCATTATACTGGATAATGGTCATCAATATATTTGGTTTAACTGATAGGATGACTTTAATATTTGATGGAACTTGTGTCCGTCATAAAAAGACTTTAAACAAGGAGTAACAGCGAAGGTCATATTTGACGTAAAATGGCTCAAATAAATAAAAAAATTTTTTTGGAACGACTGAACTTGGTAAGTTTACCCAGGCAAATATCTGGTTAACTGACAGGCTAAATTTTCAAAATTCTGTAAGAGTAACTTGCTTTGCAAATTACACCTATCGATTAGAAAGTCTCTTTAGAGATCTATGACAAGTGTAACTACAAATGGATATATATTTAAAACATTACATACATAAAAAAAGTTATCGAAAGTTACCGAAACATTGTCGACCATGATTTTCGTGATGTTAAAGAAAATTGAATTAGAAAAGTTAGATATCCTTATCCATAAAAATATTCAAATTTTATTAAGGAAAAGGAAAACAGCTGACAACATAAGAATCCATTAATTTTTGCAATATTACCAAGGTTAGATGGCCTGTTAAAGCAATTCATGGCATACTGGTGGAGAAGTATCACATTCTTCATTAACAGATGGATCATAAAAGTTACCTAAATTAAAATCCATCTGCAGGATGGCAAGTTTTTTAAACAATAAGTTTGGCTAAAGTCTTGACTTGACAAAGAAATCTGTGAAGAGATAATAAGCCAAATTAACAAGACAAATAGCTCTCAAAACTTTCTTGCAGAGGAGGTCGAAAAATGCAACTGGGGAAGACGTAAAGCTAGATTCTTCATAAGATATTATTAATTTTCCCAAAACAAGTGAGAAGGATCTTAAAATATCATTAACAAGATCATATCAATTTAGTTAGGCGGTATCCTATTTGGGAACATCAATCAAAGGTATCTTAAGGCAAATACGAATTTAATTCAGATCGCATCATATATCCAGCAAAACATTTGACTGCTACATTTCGAATGTTCCGCCGTCTGTTGGATAATATGCGAATGGAAATGGGACTGTCCAATGCTGCTCACACTTAGCTGCTATTATTTTTCGCTGATAACTTGAGTAAACTTTATAGGAACGTGGATGCCAATCCAGTTATAAAATGTTTAGCTCGAAATAGGCTTCTGACTGAAATTATTAAAATAGCTGTTAAAAATTCAGGGTTGGTACTAAATCCTTAAATTGCTTTCGGTTGATGAACTTTAGGTCTGGATACTTAAAAATTTAATAGCATTGGGGGCAGCTTCCCCTACAAATTTGCCTTTGCCCTTTAACTGATTTAATTTCTTGCATTTTGTTTTGTGTAAAATATTTTCAAAACGAGAAGGCCAAACTAACTTCGTCATTGCCGAAGTTTTTATACCCTTGCAAATGTTTTTATACATCAGAGTTTAAGAACGCCAGCATTAAAACAAACAATTTTTCTAAATAAAATCCACTTTTCGACCGATAGTTCATATGACTGCTAGAAGATATAGTTATCCGATTTTGAACAAAACTTCCAAATCTGTGTAAAAGCGCAAAATATTAATAATCGCTGAAGTGAGACACGTTAACATTAAAAACATTTTTTTCAATAAAACCCACTTTTCGACCGGTAGTTCCTATGGCAGCTATAAGATATAGTCATCCGATTTTGACAAAAACTTCCAAATCTATGTGAAAGCGTATAATATTAATAATCGCTGAAGAACGAAAAAAAAAAACTATTTGATTTGACAAAAGGAATTTAGGCATTAATAGTGGCCAGTAAAAACTAAGAAAAAGAGTAAGGGTTACAAAAGGCAGAAGGAAAAAAAAATAAAAGGAAAAAAAAGAGTAAGGTTATAAAAAGAAAAAAAAAAAAACAAAATGTTATTGGATGGTCAAGAGTAAGATACGAATCAGAGGATTAAAAAATCGATACATGGGAGACTTTAACATTAAAAACAATAAAGTTTTTCTCACAAAGACCCACTTTTCGACCGATAGTTCCTATGGCAGCTATAAGATATAGTCATCCGATCCGGTCGGTTCCGACATATTAGCAGTGTGCAGTAAAAAGAAGACTCTGTGCAAAGTTTCAGCTCGATAGCTTTAAAACTGAGAGACAGAAACAGACAGACGGACAGAGGGACGGACAAAGCTCAATCGACTCAGCTCGTCACCCTGATCAAGAATATATCTAGTTTATAGGGTCGGAAATGAATATTTCTATGCGTTGCAAATTTCTGGGCAAAATTATAATACCCTTTGCAAGGGTATAAAAAGTTGTAAATTAAACAAACTTTGAATAAGCTGTTACTCAGGGACGGAAACGTTTAATAGCCCAGCCAGCATTTTATGAAATTTCTAAACGCTTCCGACTTTTCTTTCGAGTCTGATTAAAAAAGTCATAAGTGCGCTCGTTTTCTGATCACAAATGATATGACAAAAAAGTCTTGCGGTATTTCCGCAAGCTTGTCTTTGCAAGTGCGTAGTTCTAGTTGTATTCGTCGCATCGGTTCACGCTAGAGCTTTTTGGAAAGCTCTTTTCACGCGCTAACACGTGTTTGATTTATTGTTGTTTGTTTTTAGTCGTTCGTGAGTTATAGCGTCGCAAACATGGAGCAAAATAAAGAGAAAATACGGCATATTTTACAGTACTACTACGATAAAGGCAAAAATGCATCTCATGCTGCCAATAAAATTTGTGCAGTTTATGGACCCGATACAGTTTCCATTTCCACCGCACAACGATGGTTTCAACGTTTTCGTTCTGGTGCAGAGGTGATCGAAGATGCGCCACGGTCCGGAAGGCCTGTCGTCGAAAATTGCGATAAAATCGCTGAATTGATCGAAAGAGACCGGCATAGTAGCAGCCGTAGCATCGGCCAAGAGCTGGGCATGAGTCATCAAACCGTTATAAACCATTTGAAGAAGCTTGGATTCAAAAAGAAGATCGATGTATGGGTGCCACACGACTTGACGCAAAAAAACATTTTTGCCCGTATGGATGCATGCGAATCGCTTCTGAATCGCAACAAAATCGACCCGTTTTTGAAGCGGATGGTGACTGGCGATGAAAAGTGGGTCACTTACGACAACGTGAAGCGCAAACGGTCGTGGTCGAAAAGCGGTGAAGCTGCCCAGACGGTGGCCAAGCCTGGATTGACGGCCAGGAAGGTTCTTCTGTGTGTTTGGTGGGATTGGCAGGGAATCATCCACTATGAGCTGCTCCCCTATGGCAAAACGCTCAATTCGGACCTGTACTGCCAACAACTGGACCGCTTGAATGCAGCACTCATGCAGAAGAGGCCATCTTTGATCAACAGAGGCCGAATTGTCTTCCATCAGGACAACGCCAGGCCACACACATCTTTGGTGACGCGCCAGAAGCTCCGGGAGCTCGGATGGGAGGTTCTTTTGCATCCACCGTATAGTCCGGATCTCGCACCAAGTGATTACCACCTATTTCTGTCCATGGCGAACGAGCTTGGTAGTCGGAAGTTGGCCACAAGAGAGTCCTGTGAAAATTGGCTCTCCGAGTTTTTTGCCAATAGGGAAGCGAGCTTCTATAAGAGGGGCATTATGAAGTTGGCATCTCGTTGGGAACTCGTCATCGAACAAAACGGCGCATATTTGACTTAAATCGCATTATTATAACCAATTTTATGAACAATTGAAAATTCAATAAAAATACCGCAAGACTTTTTTGACAACCTTATACAAAAAACAGAATTAAACAAGTGAGAAAGTCGGTCAAGCCCGACTATAACATACTCTGTACCCAGTGTATATGCTGAATGCGTCGCTGCCACTGTGTTCAACCCTAAGTTTTTTCTCTCTCTCTCTCTCTCTCTCTTTGATGCATGCAATGCGGTGTTGTTTGCGTGTGCGTTGGAGGCGTCTATATTACACTTTTTTTCTCATAACTTGAGAACCGCTCATCCGATCTTTATCATTTTTTCGGCAAAAAGATAGATATTAATTATGACTAACTATCTCTAAAAGGTACGAATCATCTATCTACAAAACTGTGGGAGATATGACTTTTTTCGATATTGCGGGGGCGGGAGGGGGCGTGGCAAAATTGAAAATAAACTTGATCTGCCTGCAAGTATAAGAAGCATTTGTCCCATACATGCCAAACCTCTATCTCTTACCATCTCTGAGATCTGTTTGTTCATACGGACGGACAGACGGACACGACGGACAGACGGACATGGCTATATCGACTCGGCTGTTGATGCTGATCAAGAATATATATACTTTATAGGGTCGGAAATTATTCCTTCTCCCTGTTACATACTTTTGCACAAACTTATTATACTCTATGTACCTTCGGTACAGAGTATAAAAATGTCTTCCCGATGACTTTCCACGAATTTTTAAAAAACATGTAAATTTTTTTATGTGCCAAGTTTTACTTGGACTGCTGGGCGGGAGGTCGTGGGTTCGATCCCGCCTCTGAACATCTAATAATAAAAGTTTTTTTCTTTCACATATAAGGGTTTTAGTGCCCTGCATTGATTTTAGTCTTCTTTTTTTTAGAAAAATAGCTTTTACACATCCGGTCACCTTCACCAGCTATTGGCGCCAGCTGTGAAGCAACTAGCCATGCAAAAAGCAAATTCTCAACCTTTGCCATTCGGATTCGGCGTTAAACTGTAGGTCCCTTTCTCTTGTGGTAAAAATTTTAAAGCACACACGCCAAGAGATTGAGAGAAGCTTGGCTTGGCCCCGTTGGAGGAGCTGTATATCCAATTGTACATTTTCCTCGAAATCTTAGCTGTGTAAGTTTAGGCCGATTTATGGTCTTATTTATAAGGCTATTCAGTTTACACGTATTCACTATTGAAGATATTGAAGATAGGACAGCTAACCAAAGAGGCCACCACCTCTTCTTTTACACTAATGCAATATGAACGTCAAACTTTGTTACCTTGAGGCAATTCTCTTCCAGTCCTCAACTTTGGAGCAGGTGTGCCAACCCAATTGGTGAGCACAGTTCCAGAGACGCATTTACGGCTTTCAGCCAATAAACACATCAAGTAATGTAAAATTGGCTAAACAGCCCCAAAATGGGCCAAGCCAAGCATCTATCATCTCTTCAACATCAAGTAGTGCTATGTAAAAAGATTATCAAAATATAGTTGATGCGGGCCTGGAAACTCTTAATGGCTTGCCATGTAATGGATAGATGCTTCAAAAACCAAATTTTTATCGTACACTGAAAAAAAAATCATTCCATTCCGGGATTTCCGGGATCAATTCATGCCGAAAGGGTACTAAAAATGGGTTGATCCCGGAAAGGCAGAAATCAATCCGTTCGGGATTAATTTTTAAGGACTTTTAAAAAAATTGTTTTTACGAAGAGGAGGAGGAGGGGGAGGGGATGGAGAAACACCGACCGACCCCCGACCACAAACACACACACCAGCCACTTGAATATAAGCTGTAATTAATTTTAAGATAACATTAAAAAACTTTTTTCTTACTCACCATACTGGGACTTGAGCCTTGGACCTCCGAAGACTAAACAACACACGGACGACGTCACGTTAGACAACTCGACTACCAGACCTAAGCAAGACGTGGTGGCGAAAACGTATTTAAGAATGTACTCATGGAATTCTATTGGCATTTTTCCGCTCTGAGAGCAACAACAGCCGTGGTAGAATGGACTACACATTCGCTTACAAGCGTGGAGGCCGAGGGTCAAGTCCCCAGTAGGAAGCGTAGTGTTATATGTTTTTTAATAATTTTTTTTTTTTATGTTTTCTTATTTTTATTTAAGGTGTTTTTAACATTTTCTATATTTTATACAATCTTTAAATCGATTGTTTTCGTCAATAACGTCAAAATAAAGAATGAGTACGCTCGGGATCAAATCATTCCTATATATGCTTAAAATCTTCCCGGCATTTTTTTTTCTGTGTAGTTATCGGCAGCACGGTCATTGGATATCATACGAAAGACGAGTCCGGTGGAAGCCGCCAAGCAGCAGCACTTATATGCAAATTAAAAAGGATTGTTGTTCATGTACATTCAGCAGATCCGACGACAAATTTATGGTATTTTTTTGCTCATCACAAGACAAATGTACATCGAAAACCCCAAATAGCATTAATTTGTTGTTTATTTTTTCAAAAAGTGTGCGTACTTCTGCATATTTGTTGCTATGATTGACTCTATCATTATCCTTGAAGTGAGGGCATCTCTTAATTTTTTCGAACATTTCCCGAGACACGGTTTGACTTTCAATTCTAATACCAAGCGTTGAATTTGTGGACCAATAATTTTCTCTTTGTGGTATTTTGTGGTAGCCGAACAAATTAATTTAATTTGACTGATACCGCCGTTGTTCGATTACTATTACTCGAACAGACACTTTCGCAGGTGTGATAAGACCTCCAAGCGCTACTTTTTCCTCGGGTTTTTTTTTACGGATTATTTTCGACTTATAATTCATGACTTTTGGAAAGAAAAACTATTAAGAGTTATGTGTTGTTTAGCTTGTAGAAAAAAAGTCTTCATGTAAGGTTTTTTTCAACCCCTACCTGTAAGTTGTGGGGTGGTCGCAATATTTTTTGTCGAAAGCCAATGAAATTTACTATAAAATAGTGCAATTACCTAAACAATTGGATTTACTAGATCCCAGTAAAAATTTTGCTAAAATAGGCAATTTTACTGTTCGACTAGTCGAACAGCGGCGTCAAATAGGTTTATATTGGAATTCACCAATACTTCTACGTTAAATCTAAATAATAGTAACTAACGAAACAACAACAAAATTTTTCTTATTTCGATCTCGGAACTTCAAAAACATCATAAAACAGTTTTAATTTTCTAGAATGTTCTAAACGACACACTTTGCGTTGGATCTAACCATTTACTCATCCACAATTGCCATCTATCTAATCTTAATGATTTCAAAAAATCATAAAATTTTGCACATTTCGCGAAAATTCTAAGATCAAATAATAATTTTGGAAATTTCGCGATTTTGTTGCCGCCTGTTAGGTCTTCATAATTATCTTTGATCATATGAAAAATTTCGTTTCATCTACACCTTCTGACCCTCGAATTCTTCCCTCTCCTGCTTGCCCGACTTTCAATAAAAATATATTAACAAAGTACCTTTCAATGGTTCGTTTTCATTCTCCTTCAATCAGCATTAAAATTACCTTTCAATGAGATTCGATTAGTATTCTTCTATGTGGTAAAGTCATTAAGTAAATTACTTTTCGTGCTCGTTTTATTTGCCTGACAAATTTACGTCTACCAATATTTCTCATTGGTTTTTCTCATTTTCCTTTGGTTTCCCCTTCTTTGTGATGTGCATTCAATGGACTTACATTTTCTATTCAATTCGCTGGACCATACTTATGTCTCCACGTTCCATTACACGATGTAGAAGACTTTTTAATTACAATAATAATGAGATGCTTTTCCCACAGGGCACTTCACTTTAGATTACAGCCACAGGAATTTTATGCGTCGGAGGAAATATACGATTTATTTGTCCGATGCGAGTTTTGAGTTCAATGAAGCTAATTCAAAAAATATTGATACTTAAAACACACTCGACGTCCGGCAGGCTATTGTCGAATTTCCGCGCCCCACTTTGGGGCGATTGCAAAGAAGCGTATGCGTCTTCTGAGAATTTTTCACGCCTTTACCAATTAAATAAAAGAACAACAAACACAAAACGATTTCCATACATTGATGAGGGCATACCTTTGGATTTTTGACACTACTAAAAAGTTTTGGCTACGTTGGCCTCACCAGATTGGTGTATAAATTTGCAGCGGCATTTCGATTATTTCGTTTGTTGTTTAGTCGTTTTTCTCAATTTTTATAACTTTTCTCTGTTTAGTTTCAGTTTAGTTGTTGATCTCCGATAACCACACGCGTGCACAGTCAGCGACCATCTGTTGGTTTTCCACATACGACCCTTGCTTATATAGCCTTTGTCCCTGCACGGATGAGAATTCGAGTGCCGATGAAGCGCTGATTGCGTATACGCCGCATCAGCCGCAAGTAGCAACTGAACGTGTGCCACAGTACAGGAGGCAAATGCTTTCGGGTTTGTTTTGGCCCAACAGCTGAGCAGAGCTTTCTTATCAATTGAGCTTGGGGGTTGAAGTGGGACGTTTAAAGCTTTAACTGTGGGGCAAGGACTATGCTTTATCTGGGCGTTTTGTATGCACAGTTTATTGCTTGATGATTTAACTTAAAGCCTCCATTTCTAGTAGCAAGTACAAATTGACAATACATTGACTAATCTAGAATCCATAAAACTCCTGGTATCCTAAACGTCCATATTCAGCAACATTAGTTGCGCTCTGCGTAACAATAAAATTTGTAGTTTAAAACAAGATTATATAAAACAAGTAAGAGTGTTGCGGTCGAGTGCCCCGACAGCAAAATACCTTGTAACAAGTAATGTGTTTCCTATGGCTTTGAATTTCTAAGTTAACATTGTGTAAACTTCTTCGACTGAATATATTTTCAAGCGGTTTTTTTTTCATTTCATTTAGTTTATTTAAGTTTTATACTATATATATACTAACTAAATTAAGAAACATAAATTTTGTTCTTAAATCTAGTGTCCAATCGAGCTCTCATTTCAAGTTGTGTTATTTTGTTTTCGCTTTTTAAGATAAATCTACTTATAAATAAATATTTATTCTATTTGGAAGTGGTTGCAATGAATATTTTCAATCGGTTTGACATGCTTATTATAATTTTTGAATTGACCTTTATTGAGAGGCCTACTTTTTTGAATAAATGCGGCGGCGTACTTGCATATCTTCGGAGTTTTTCCTCGGATATTTTTATGGCATACAGAAGAGAAAGAAACAGAAGAGATAGATACAGAAGAGATAGATATTACATGCAACAAATTGCGGCTCTGTCTCTTATAGTTTGTGAGATAAACTCGTTCGTACAGAGAAAGAGAGATAGAAGGTTTTCCGAATTTTCTCAATCTGAAATAACCTTGATCTGGGTACGGCATATACCTACTTTTATGCAAAAATTTGATGCTGATCAAGAATATATATACTTTATAGGTTCGGAGATGCTTCCTTCTAGCTGTCACATACATTTGCAGAACTTCATGATCCCTTTTTACCCAATTTTAATCGGTACAGGGTATAATAATAGAGGAAATCTTGCTTTGGTTCGACTGAAGTTTATATACCCTTGCAGATCTTAAGCTGTATAGAAATAAAAGTTTTCCAAAGTCGTCAAAATTGTGATGAAGCAGAAAATATTTATACCAAGAAAGATTAAAGATGCTAATATTGCGATCCAAAAAGTTTTGCTTTGAAATCAAAAAAGCGTTTCTTACTAAAAACTAGTTTTTCAACTAATCGTTTTGATGCAATACTAAAAAAATGCCATATGTAAACAGGCAACATCTTTAGCCTTTTAAAGGTAATGTAAAATTGGCTATACTATACACCCCCCAAAGGGGCCAAGCCAAGCTTCTCTCAAGCCTTTAAAAGCACATTCAGGAAAGCTGGACTGACCGCTGCTGTTGTCTGCTTTGATCCACGGCCTCCACGTTTTGTCAGCGAATGTGTAGTCTACTCTACCACGTCTCTTTTTGCTCTCAAAACGTCAAAATGCCAACAGAATTTCATGCGTACATTCTTAAATATGTTTTCGACACCACGTCGTGCTTAGGTCTAATAGTCGAGTTGGCTAACGTGTCGTCGTTCGTGTGTGCGGGGTTCAAGTCCCAGTAAGGTAAGTAAACAAACAAATTTTTAATGGTATCTTAAAATTAATTAGAGCTTATATTCAAGTGGTTGGTCGGTCGATCGGTGTTTCTCCCCCTCCCTTATAACGTTTTTTTAAAGTCTTTAAAAACTAATCCCGTTCGGATTGATTTGTTTCATTCCGGGATCAACCCATTTTTAGTACCCTTTCGGCATGAATTGATCCCGAAAATCCCGGAATGGAATGATTCGCGGAATATACTCGTTGCAGTAAATAAAATGAAAGTAACATGAATAGTACATCGCCGGTATGAGTAAAAACTATCCGATTACCTAGCTGTCAAATGGGCATCGTCGCATCATAGGCATCGTAATCGTTATAACCAAAAATAATCATTTAATTTCTGAAATTTGTTAAATTCGAACAAAAATGAATATTTGAAATAAAACTAAAGCGGGCGAATATCCCTAATCGGGACACGAAACCATTCGTCGCCAACAACAAAATCTACTTTAAGGACCACTCGTACAAATTTGTTGTTGCGTTCCTTTTTGCAAGAGGTAGATGAGAGAAAGAGAAGAGAGAGAACATACAAAGTTGATGTTGAAATAACAGGGTCCGGGGCTCTAAGAATAGAGTAAAATCTGACTGTCTCTATGTGACACTCAGTGGTGCAAGACTTCGGCAAGCATTCGATGTGAACTGCCAAGTGTTTGCCGCCCAGGGGCTATGTTTGGGGACCACTGAAATATGCATTAGTTTGTTCTATGTGTGAGTGCCTACATGCGCGGCTATTGCTTTAGTCGAAAATAATCATTTTATCCCTAAATTTATTTTATTCCAACCAAATGTGGTAACCTGGTGATTATACTCGTACGATGCCATGATTACACTAGTTTACAAATAATAAAAATTTTGATCCGAACGTTTGGTAGCAATTTCTTATGTAAGTCCCCCGCTGAGTCCAAATATCCATATCACGATTTTTTTACTTGGGGCCGTTTTCGAGAAAATCGCGGAAAAGCTAGATTTTGATTCTGAAAAAAGTACCTTTAGAAAAATGTGTATATCTTCAGTATCGATTCGTTCATTATAAAATGGTAATGCTTTCTTGAAAGGTAATTGAATGCCCTCCTATCACTCATACCACTTTCAAAAAATTGGAAGGTTTTCAAGGTCACACAAAGATTTATCTATTAAAAATACAACGTCACTAACTCATTGAAACCGTTCAGTAGAAGTTATTTGCATTTTACTGAAGGTTTCGGGAAATGACTTGGTTTAAATGTTTTACTGTGTCATAGGAGGCATAGTTAAAATTCAAACTATGCTATTTAAGGGCTACTATGACCTGCAAAATTTATTTTGTACCTGGTTAAGATTTTTTTGTGATTGATTTAGGTTGAAAAATTAGTGCATGAGTCAAAAATGAATCAATATCCTAATGAATTGTCGGTGCTGCGGTATTAATCATACTCTGTACCGAAGGTACATAGAGTATATTAAGTTTGTGCAAAAAGTATGTAACAGGAAGAAGGAATCATTTCCGACCCTATAAAGTATATATATTCTTGATCAGCATCAACAGCCGAGTCGATATAGCCATGTCCATCTGTCCGTCCGTCTGTCCGTCCGTATGAACAAACAGATCTCAGAGATGGTAAGAGATAGAGGTTTGGCATGTGTGGGACAAATGCTTCTTACACTTGCAGGCAGATCAAGTTTATTTTCAATTTTCACCACGCCCCCTCCCGCCCCCGCAATTTTGAAAAAAAGTCATATCTCCGACAGTTTTATAGATAGATGATTCGTAAAGATAGGTAGTCATTGGCAGTATCGTATCGTTTGCCGAAGAAATGATAAAGATCGGATGAGCGGTTCTCAAGTTATGGTAAAAGACCCCCTCCACCCCCCACCCATCATGCACAACCAACATGCACAGTCTTAGAAAAAGAGGAGGGAGTGAAGTTAGAGGGGAAAAGTTAGAGATAAACGTATTAGCGGCCTGATACAAACTCGTACTCTGGATGTTTGCAGAGTATGTTATATGTAACAAGTGCTTCATTTTCTCGTGTACTTTTTTTGCATTCAATTTGACGTCTTAGACTCATTTTCAACCGAAGTCAATCACAAAAAATCTTTGGCAGGTCATAGTAGCCCTAATAGAATAGTTTGAATGCTAACTATGCCTACTCCGACGAACACAAAAACAATCAAACTTAATCAATTTGCATGAACTTAAAACCTTCCATTTTTGCTATAAATGCGAATAACTCCTATAATCTTGGACGGATTTGAATGATTATGTGGCGTTGTATTTTTAATAGAAATCTTTAGTGACCAGCAATAAAATAATTTTATACACTTTTTTGAAAATCGCATAAATTCTAGCTTTTTTTAAAAATTAATAAATTTAATGCAAAGTTGCCGATAAAAACCTTTATAACATGAAAATACAAGCACCGGATTAAGTGGTGTAAGAATGAATGATAGGGCATTTAATTGCCTTCTGAAGCATTACCATTTCATAATGATTAACCGTTTTAATATACATTTTTCTAAAGGTGCTTTTTTTCAAAATCAAAACTAGCTTTTTTTCTCTTTAACTAAAAAATATTTGGACTGTATTTTTGGACTCAGCGAAGGGATTTACATATGAAAATGACTGTCAAATGGTCGGGATCAGGCCTTTATGCTGTAATGACTCGTTTATCGTCAAAAAAGTAAAAACAAAAACAAAATTTTTTCACTTACTCACTCATTTGTTCTCGTTATTGTACGATCCCGCCTTCAATCCTAAGGTCTAATCGGAACGTCTCGAGTTTAGGCACCTAGATGACCTAGACTAGCAAAGTTTGAGCTGTCAACTTTTACTTTTCCTCTCCCTCTCCAAAATGGAAAATATTTCCCACACTCCCACATTTATGAAGATTGTAACATTAAATCTTAAATTTACATTTACGAAAATCACTGCAATTTTGTTTTTTTCGGTATATAGATTATAGGCGTTAAAAAAAGGTTGCTACAACCCAGGATTTTTTAAGAATTTTTTCTCCTCAGGAGTGACTGTGTCCAAGGGCCGGTAAAGGATTTTTTTTACTGCTCTCTTTTTTTTTTCAGATGTATTATATATATATAATTTTTATTATTTTTCTATTTTTATTAATTATTATATTTTTGTGTAGCATAGTACCTATCACGCTTCGCTGCGCCTTCAACAGTAAAGAACCAATATCAAAATATGTTTGAAGTCAATGAAGTCAAATATATGTGAAATTTGAAAATATTTTGGATATCGAATCTTACATACATAGGCTTAAAATAAACATTTTACTACAAATCTCACCCACTTCCCTCCCGCCTCCCAGAGGTCATAACGGCGGTATTTCCAACATCACAAAATGAAATCTCACATTGATTCGATTTAAACCAATCCACAGTGGCCAGAATGTCCAAAATTTTAGCATAAACTAGACCGAGCCAGTTAGAGGGCTGTAACTTGGAACATTTAATAGTAATGGCATAGATAAGAAACGAGCAAAATTTTGGACCGATCCGACCACGTCCACTAGTACCGCCCATACAACTCTGTCCCTATGAGCGCACAGATCTCAGAGATGGTAAGAGATAGAGGTTTGACATGTAAGGGACATAAACTTCTTATACTCACAGGCAGATTAAATTTATTTTCAATTTTCGCCACGCCCCCTCCCGCCTCCGCAATTTTGAAAAAACGACATATCTCCCACAATTTTGAAGATATATGGTTAGACATATTTAGTTAGCAACATTACTTATCAATCTACCAAAGAAATGGTAAAGATCGGAAAATCGATAGTAAAGTTATAAGCAAGATTTTCGATGTCGCAGCGCTGCAGCTATGTTGCGTTCTGGTGTTGCTGCAGCAGCAAAATACACTTTAAGCATTCGCCGTCGCAGGTACAGAGTATATTGCAGTCGGGATTGCTCGATTTTCTGAATTTTTTTTTGCAAAATTAGCCAATAATAATAAAATACACTGTTCCCGTCTGCAACAATATCAAATATTTCGAAAACGAGCAAAAACAAGCAAAATGTATTAATTACACCAAGTCATATACATTTCACAGGACACAATTGCATATTTAGTTGCGAGAAGCAACGAGGAGCTGCCCACTTTTAATCCACGGAACAAGTGACAGTCAGGTTAGATTTGCCTAAAAAATACCACAGCAACCTCACATAAAAACAAAGGCACAACATAAAAAGCACCCAATATCTTTATTTTCTTGTAATTTACATGCCTTTTGCAACATTTTGGCATTTCAAAACATTAATTGCTCTATACATTTAAGGCTGTTTTTAATTTTGATAGAACAGGTCGTGCAGTGGCACCGGAGCAATAAAATTTTGGTTGAAAAAAAACTTATTTTCAGGGCCGTGCCAAAATTCCAATCAATTAGAGTTCATGGTTCTATACTCTTTCAGAGGAATTAAGCTTTTTTCCAATATTCCAACATTTACTTTTTGACTTTATGACAAAATTTTGGCAATTCCGGCCAGTGTGCAATCGCATGAAAAAGAAAAAAAGGAAAACATGTGTCGAATTATTTCGCGTATTATGCTTATCTGCGGGTTCTGCATAAATTGCCAATCAGTCAATCAGGACACACTCTTTTATATACAGTGAGATTAACAGGCCTGTTCTCGTTTTCGATTTCGATCAAATCATGCGGAATCGGAATTGTTAAAAGTTCTCGCTTCCAAAAATCGAATGTGTTATTCGACTTTTAACTTCAAAATCCCAATTACCTTCATTCGACCCAATGTAAGACAAAAAGTTTCGACCGAATTCTTTAATCGTTTCTTAGAAATCTCAGCTCTTGCCAATTCCAATTAATCGGATTCGAAAACGGGAACAGGCCTGTATATAAATTCTTTGGATTTTCCCGATTTAATCTTAAGCATACGTATATGGTAATTTCCACAGAAAGTAAGTTTCAAAATTACAAGCTCTCTCAATGGTATATAAATCAGCAAGGGCTCTCTTTTGAAAGAAGAAGTTTCAAGGAGTAGAAATACCAACAACAAAATCACTGGCTGCAATGTTCTTTCATTCTTTTAGGAAGTCTTGTTTATTGTGCTGATCCATAGATAAATGATGAGGTTTCACCCACCTAGACACCTTCAAAGCGAGATCCCACATCAGACCATCATACCACCCAGATCCCTCCCAGATATTACAGAGATACCACCCAGATCCCACCCAGATCCTATTAAGATCTCTCTTAGATCCCGCATAGATACTACAAAGATCCTATCCAGATACCACCCAGATTCCACCCAGATCCCACCCAGATCCCACCCAGAGCCTACTCAGATCCCACCCAGATCCCAGAACCCACCCAGATCCAACGAAGGTCATACTCAACCATCCAACAAGATCCAACCAAGATCTCAGCCAGATACCGCCCAAATCCCACCCAAATCCTACCCAGATCCAACCTAGCTTCCACTTAGATCCCAACCAGATCCCACGTCACGTGACGCTGAAATCAAATTTTACTCCTACTAAAATCTTTCGTACCGAAATTAAAGATGTTTCACATCAAAATTAAAAGTGATTAAAAATACTATATTTTATCGTATTTTCATAGGGAAGCAATCAACTTGAACTAATGTAAGCTAATCTTGCTTTTAATTTTTTCCCATATGAAGATATTTTTACGTACTTTTTGAAAAAACTGTTAGCTGCATTAAAAAATTCGAACTCATTTCGCAGACTTTGCTCTTTTTGTAAAAGGAGAAAAAACCTGCTTCCGTATTCTGTCACGTTGCCATTTTCTTTACCTGTATCTTGGGACCTTACTGCCCACAACTCCCAGCGTTTACATTAAATATAGCGCTACTAAAGTGCTATCCAAAAACCAGTAAGCGGAAATTGATTGTACAATTTTTCTTTGTTTTTCTTAAATTTAAAGGCTTAAAAATTCGTACGATTGTCACTTTCGTAGCTGTGGATATGGCCATATGTTACATATATGTTGGCAGTGTTCAAAGTGGAATTCTGTCAACTATGGCTGCCGGTCTAGCACTACTGCAATAAGCTCTGCACATCTGAAAGTAAACGAAATCAGCCTAGCGGCAGCGAACTTTCTTTTGCTCAAAACTTTACTATCGCTTACAAAGATTTATAAACTTTGCTGTCTGTTTTTCCCACTTATCCTGCCTTTAGTACTCCTGATATGCGAAGGGAACTGCTAACTTTGCTCTTGGTGGGTCTAGTACAGTCTACTGAATATAGAACCGGGGGAGTCTTGGAAACTGCCGTAAAGATGATCAGCCTCCTTTGTGGTTTTGTGTCCGTCCTGTTTTTAATGACCTTGAGCCAGATAAAACTTATATGCCATAAAGCTCGTTTAAGCAGTAACTTTGTGATCTTCTAGGAAGATTATTTTGCTATAAAAATGAGTTTAAATATAGAGCTAACGTCAATCTCGGGAAATCATTGAAGCAATTTTGGGGATTGAATATTGTTTGTGTATCGAGCTGATTTAAATCATTGGTATCTTGCAACAAGCCGATTTTGAGATCATTTTAAGTATGATCATCAATGTTAAATCTATATCGGATTGTGTTGATTGGATCCGAGTTTGGGATCAAGTCGAGCTCGAAAAACAAGCTTAAATCAATCTCGAAATGTGCCGATTTCGAGCCTAAATAAAGCTCACCCGAGCTAAAGACTGCATCAAGAGAAGAAATCCGGCAATGAAAATTCCATACTCAAGCCATTCCCTTCGTATTGGATTGAAAATCCGGTGTAGACCAAATTCTAACATCGTTTGGGATTGATTTTAGTCCAAACTAATAAATAAATTCTGTTTACTATTGGTACATAATAAGGCAAACACCTCCCACAATGGTCATATCTGAACAACTTTTGCCTGACTTTGTTTGATGATCCTTAAGCTAAGCTAACTAATTGTTTTTCTTTTATGAACACTTTATTAATATTCCACTTTACATTAACAAACTGTTTCATTGAGCGTCCAGCAGACCCTTAGCATCGAAAATGGGCAGCAATGTGGCCACTATCTCCTGTGCCCTTGTACTTTCATAAATCGAGTCCTGAAATCGTATTGCCTCTGGTGTATCCTGGTAAAGCTTTGTAAACTCAGGATCTTCGATGCCTTCGTAAATCATCAAAGGTTGAAAGAGTGTTCCAATGACCACAGCTGGATGGTTAGAAAAATAAAAACCATAATTGAGTGCGAAAGAGTTAAGATATTTCCCCACATACCCATGAAACGACGCCGTTCAAACTGCAGCTGATACTCGTGCAAGCTGGGTAGGTTGCCTTTATAGTTGAATTTCAGCAAGTTCTGTTTCAAAGCATAATAATGATGCTGCACTAGCTCAGCTTCTCGCACACGCACCTCCTCCCGCAGCGACGTGCTAAAAAAGTAGTGCAAATCCACGGCCGGCGAAGCCCATAAACTAAATTGAAAGTCTATGGGTACAGCAGCTTTTGGATTGCCCCTAATATCGTACTGAAACATCACATTAGTGGTCCAGCAATCGCCGTGGTTTAGTGTCTGCAAATCCTGCTCGCCCACATCATACGATCTCGCCGCATACTCCATTAGATTGTCCAGAACATGCTCCAACTTGGTGTAGTACAGCGATTTTAGCTTGGGCTGTGACTTCACATACCGCAACAGAGCCTTGAAGAGACCACAAAATAAGGGCTTATATCCTTTGGGACCACGTGAAAAGAAACTCCGTGAAAAATTATTATCCAACAGCTCTGGTTGCCGCTGCTTGAGCATCGTGCCTGCCGCATGGAACTTGGCCAGCATTTCTAGAGTGAGTTTAGTGTGTTCCAGATCCAATTGTTTGGTGCGACTGGCATTGGTGAACTGAAGGGTGGCCAGATCCTCAAGTATGAGTACGGAGTGCTCGCGATCCACGCAAATGGCATCGGCATGCAGCTTGTCTGTGAGACCTATTTCCTGCAACAGCAGCTGCATCTGGGGCAGCACAAACTCATACATATCCATCTCACGGAAATATACATTATACTCGGCAAAGATTTCGGCCTGAGGGGTATTGTCCGAACAGGTTTCCTTGAGCAGATACGTTTGCTGCTGCACTAAGCCCTTTTCTTGCTCAAACTCCACATGAATGCGCGTCATGATGCCCACATAGTTTTCCCCCTTGGACGTGGCTGCCTTGGACCAAAGCTTAAGCACACGGAGCTCATCATTCTTGTGGTAGACCCTGAGTTTCGACTGAAGATACTCCTGGGTTAGCCAGCAGGGCAAATTTGTTTCCTGCATGCTGAACGTTGCGGAATGGATGACAACTGACTTGCGAATGTCTGGCTAAAGGTTTATATTATGACGAAACGCAAGAGATGTTATCAGTAAGGGTGAGATAGTTAACAGGTTTGCGAATTGCCTCTAATAAAACTGCTCACCTCTGGGCATCACAGTATATTCTTCGGTGCCATATAATGCCGCTATCTACAGCTCTCCATGACTTGGCGAATTTCTGCAGATGAAACGTCACAGATCTAGGCGAAGGCGCCGTTTGCATCTGTACATTTGTTTTTATTCTTTTAGTATAACTAAATATTTGGTCATACTATTTACATTCTACATGCTCCCATCACGCTTCTGTACATAACAACAACGTGTCTTTTATGCATCAAGCGAAGAGCTAAGATAAATATAAAGGAAATGGAATGGTGGAATTCGGGAAACTACAAGAAACACAGAGAGTTATAGAGCGATTACCAAGAGTAAATGCTGCTAAATCATATGAGCTGGACATTCAATGCTCTCATTAATAACCAGTCCCAAAACTGGGACTTGAACCAAAATAAGTTTGAATATAACCCCAAGGTTGAGCTTGTCTGTTTTTTCGAACTTTTATTATAATTTATGAAAGAGGTTGTACTGACAGATTCACTGACTGACTGATTAGCAATCTACTCACAGCCTCTACGGTAAGAGATCGAAAGCATTTAAATGGACACAAGTTTCCATTTGTGTTGCCCTACGACGGGGTTTAAAAATTTTGTAAGCAAGGTACACGTAAATAATGGGGAACGTATTTTCCCGATTTTGGAAAACCCGCCCAGGAGGAAAAGATCCGGAAAATTGTGCATACAAATAACTATTTTTCGTCCGAGGCTGATGATCTCCTTCAACATTAGTTATGGGTTAATTTGATGTTTAACTGAAATGCTTTGATTTAAAGGGTGACAAAAAGGGGTGAAAAAAGCGGTATGGTATTTTTATTGAATTTTCAATTGTTCATAAAATTGGTTATAATAATGCGATTTAAGTCAAATATGCGCCGTTTTGTTCGATGACGAGTACCCAACGAGATGCCAACTTCATAATGCCCCTCTTATAGAAGCTCGCTTCCCTATTGGCAAAAAACTCGGAGAGCCAATTTTTATCAGGACTCTCTTGTGGCCAACTTTCGACTACCAAGCTCGTTCGCCATGGACAGAAATAGGTGGTAATCACTCGGTGGAATATGGATGCAAAAGAACCTTCCATCCGAGCTCCAGGAGCTTCTGGCGCGTCACCAAAGATGTGTGTGGCCTGGCGTTGTCCTGATGGAAGACAATTCGGCCTCTGTTGATCAAAGATGGCCTCTTCTGCATGAGTGCTGCATTCAAGCGGTCCAGTTGTTGGCAGTACAGGTCCGAATTGAGCGTTTTGCCATAGGGGAGCAGCTCATAGTGGATGATTCCCTGCCAATCCCACCAAACACACAGAAGGACCTTCCTTGCCGTCAATCCAGGCTTGGACCGCCTGGGGCAGCTTCACCGCTCTTCGACCACGACCGTTTGCACTTCACGTTGTCGTAAGTGACCCACTTTTCATTGCCAGTCACCATCCGCTTCAAAAACGGGTCGATTTTGATGCATCCATACGGGCAAAAATGGTTTTTTGCGTCAAGTCGTGTGGCACCCATACATCGAGCTTCTTTTTGAATCCAAGCTTCTTCAAATGGTTTATAACGGTTTTATGACTCATGCCCATCGGCCTCTTGGCCGATGCTACGGCTGCTACTATGCCGGTCTCTTTCGATCAATTCAGCGATTTTATCGCAATTTTCGACGACAGGCCTTCGGACCGTGGCGCATCTTCGATCACCTCTGCACCAGAACGAAAACGTTGAAACCATCGTTGTGCGGTGGAAATGGAAACTGTATCGGGTCCATAAACTGCACAAATTTTATTGGCAGCATGAGATGCATTTTTGCCTTTATCGTAGTAGTACTGTAAAATATGACGTATTTTCTCTTTATTTTGCTCCATGTTTGCGACGCTATAACTCACAAACGACTAAAAACAAACAACAATAAATCAAGCACGTGTTAGCGCGTGAAAAGAGCTTTCCAAAAGCTCTAGCGTGAACCGATGCGACGAATACAACTAGAACTACGCGCTTGCAAAGACAAGCTTGCGGAAATACCGCAAGACTTTTTTGACAACCTTTATGTTTTTTAAATCATAATTCAAATTTAAGTTATATTCTCCAAAAATATAATGCAAAATTTAAAAATATGTTGGCGCCAAACATGAGGCATAACTTGCAGCCCTTAATCCGCTGCCTTTCAAGTAGATGGCGGATTGGAATTTGGTTGGAAGAGGTTTCTGTGGCACCCCCGTATACACTCATAGAAATTTAATTAAAGCTACCTATATTGTGTTCAATAAAAAATATTTAAAACATGTTAAAAATTTTTTTATTAGTCGCATTAGTCGGACCCGGACACCATCTTTCAGCAAGATAATGCGCCCATTCTCATTTTAAGGGCCAGTTGCGGGTGGTTCACCGAGAAGAATATCCAGCTTTTAGAATGGCCTGTTTATGCTGGCGGACGAAAGTTCAACTCTACTGAAGAGCTTCGAAAGGCTGTTACTGAGGAATGGGCCAAAATACCGGATTCAGAGTTCGAATTCATGATTAGCGCATCCAATTAGGATTTTTTAAGCTCACAAATAAGCCTGGAGGTTAAATCCATTATTTATTGATTTATTATTATCCTTATTTTGTATCCTTTTTCATTTTTTTCAAGATGTTTAATTAATTTTCGCAGTAAAAATTTAACTCTTTTATAAAAAATGCAGAAAACATGCTTTAACTTCAATGTAAAGATTTGATATTGTTGATTTACCTTAAATCAAGCATGTTTTAACAATTTAGGTCAAAAAATTTTTTTAACATGTCTTAAATATTTTTTATTGAACAAAATATAGGTGGCTTTAATTAAGTTTCGATGAGTGTAGGTCTAAAAATGGGTCTTAGTGAGAAAACTTTGTTTTTGTTTTTCATGTTAACTTCTCCAAACTGACTTTTATTTGCTTTCGCACAGATTTGCAAATTTTGGTCAAAATCGGATGACCATATCTGAGGGGCTGAGTATAGTTTACCAGATTCCTATCAATCCTTTGGCAAATCGATAAATAGTCTTGATTACTAAATATTTCAAGAAGATCTGTCTGAGTCGATTTATAAAAATCGTTACAATTCTTTAAAAACTTTCAAAGCAGGCTCCTTCTGCGTGGGTGCAGCGCTGCCGCGCGATTTCCGAGCATTGAAGGCATCACGGTAGGCATTCTCCGGAATAGACTTGAGGGCCGCGGTGCATGCTGCTTGGATCCCCTCTGTCGTCTCAAAATGCTTGCCTTTCATCGGTCCAAAACAGAAAAGTCCGGGGGCCACATCTGGGCTGTAAGGCGGCTGCGGAAGCGTTGGAATGCCGGCCTTGGCCAGGCAGCTGTTCACAAGAAGTCACTTTTCAAGTTCACTTTTGGGACCATCATCGCGCACCCCTTGCGCATGTTCAAATGCTCCGTCACAATGTCATGAACCACACATTTTGGTAAATTTAAATCTGGGCCAATTAAACGAATATTTCGTCGACAGTTGCGCACACGACCCCGTAGTACGGCGTACCGGATCGTTACTACCAGCCACCAGCCATGTTAACCAGTCGTTAATATAGAGATGGGTCGGTCTACGCTGCATCACCAGTCGTCAGTGTAGTGATGGGAGCACACTCGCTAACGACAGGTGATGCATCACTACACTGACGACTAATAATCCAGAGACGTACCGACTTATCCCTACACTAACGACTGGTAATGCAGAGTCGCAGCGACGGTACGTTTTGCGGACATTCCCATAGAAAATTCGTTAGGCAAATAACATGGCTGGTGGTTAGGCTGGTGGCTGGTAGTAACGATTCGTTAGCGGATGCGTTAGATCCAGCCGTACTACAGGGGTGTCACATATTCAGTTTTTGTCGAAGGTGAAGGTCTTCCAGCACGGTCTTCATCGGCGACCTCTTTCCGGCCCTCCAAAAAGGCCTGGTGCCACCGAAGCACATCATTGATCATATCAATCAATCAGAATTTAATCGCGTACCTCTTGCCTTCTTACCCCGCTTTCAGAAACACGTCACGCGAAAATGCCTGTCCTGACAACTGATCAGACACTCGTTCGTTAGCTAGGAACGCCCTCAACCGAATCCAGTCGGTGCGCGCAATCGTGGCGGAAGAAAATCAGTCGAACAACCTTAATATACCTGAACTCTGCATACCTTTACCAGAACATGATTGTTTATCAAATTCAATTATCTATTGATTTTTATCTTGCTTGACTAGATCTAACTTGTCTAAATTAAAATATGGCTAATAATGTACATTTACATACAGAAAGCATAATTTATTTCTCGACCTGTCCTTATCAAAACTATTTTCATTTAATTTGATGTAAAAAATTCATTAATTAATAATCATTTTGTTTGAACAATTAAAAGTATAAACATAGCAAGTGTTGAAATCAGCAGTTCGCCTGCGGGTAAAATATTTAATCGGTTCCCGCCAAAAGCACAGCAAGACACCCTCAAATTCCGGCAAACTCAAGTCAGTTTGCCTGACCGGACATTGTAAAATCGGGCCCAAGAGGAGTTTAGTGAAACACGTACATTGCGTTAGCCAGCTTATTTGGTTTTGGAGTATGAAGGACTAGGACACTCACCTAAGCAGTTAATGTGTTATCGATTTTAGACTTTGCCAATGGCCCAAAGGGGTCATGCGAGCTTAAGGTTTGGCAGTGTATTTGGTGGTTTTGTCATTTCTGTACACTCCGCACCGCTAACTACGAACCTTTGGTTTATTTTATGTGCCTCAAATGCAAGCAAACAGCACAAATGATTTTTCGTTCGCCCGCTGCCAAGTCTAAATCATATTTGCCTAATTAAATCATGTATTTACATGTGTAGGCAACAGATAGCGCCCGGTGGTTAACAGCAACTCTCGCTCGCTCTCTCCTTCTCGCTGGGGGGGATTATATGACATTAGTGTGTGCATATTTATTCCATGGAATCATATTGATTAGGAGGAGCGCTGTGCGTACTTTGCTGGATAAACAATGGGAATTGCTTCTTGGGCGTGTGGAGCTTTATTTTGGGCAGCCAAAGCAAATTGTCGGGTAAACAAAAAAACGCCACTGATAAGGAGGAGGCAGTAGTAAACACAGCGCACTTTCCTGCCATGTGGTTGGCAGCTGGTGGGGGGCTGGGCGAACCGAATGTTTGCTGCTGGCATAAACAAATCGGGCTAAGTATATACAATATTTTATTGCGGCTTGTCTGTGCGGAATTAAAGATACTCGTCGCGAATTCGCATGCAGCTTAGGTTCAAGTTTATTAATCACAAAAATAAGTTACTTAGGCTAGTTAAAACAAAACAACAACAACGACTCTAATTTCACTAGGCGCTCATATCCTTGGCACAGATTTGCTTCCCTCTCCTCGCTTGCTACTGCAGTCGCTTGCTGATGGTGTCCAAATAGTTGAAGCCATGATAGGCCTTACTCGTGGCCCAGTCCTTGCTGTAGCCGTTGGCGTTCACCTCATGCGGAGCCCCAACCCCGGAGCCGTAGGGGGAGTACGAGTTCGAGAAACTGCTACCCAAGAACTGGGAATAGTCGCCGGGATCTGAGTCGTAGACATGGGAGTGCGACTGCACCAGATGCGGATGAATCTTGCAAAGCGTCTTAAATTTCAAATAGTGTATCAGCCAACCCATTCCACCCACGAGCAAAACGTTCATGCCGAGCACACCTAGTAGAAGGGTTACTAAGGTCATTTTCAGATGGGCAATCTTCATGAGGATAATCAGCGGCAATATGATGAGCCACTTTTTCTTTTTGCGATGACCGCGCGCGTCTGCAAATGAGCAAAAATAAATGCAAGTTTACTTTGTAAGTGCTGTAGTTTTTTTTGTGTCGGTTGCTGCCAAAAGCAAAGCATCCGGTGACCCGTTTGGCACAGTACCCCCAGACGCTCATACAATTTAAGTCAACCATCCGTGTGTTTGCTAAGGGGTAATCATCGGACTGGCCGATCAGCACAGCAACGCCAGACGTTCGCACACAAATTGTCAGCCAGCCGCCAGGCGTTTTTGGACTGCCATCGGCCAGGCCATTAACCACTTACCACCCGGCATTCAGCTAAGGGTAACCCAATGGACAGGCCGATCGGCACAACAATATCAAAGGTTATACATAATATGCCAACCATCCGCCAGGCTATTTTGGAACAGCCATAGGCCAGCACATTTTCGGATAACCATCCGGCATTCGGCTAACGGTAAACATCGGACTGACCGATCCGCAACAGTAATATCAGAACTTATACTTGAAATGTCAGCTACCCGCCAAGCGATTTGGGACAACCATCGGAAGGCCCATTTGCGTTAACCGCCCGGCAAGTCTGTTAAGGATAACCATCCGCCAGACCGATGCGTACAGCAATACCAGAGTGTGCACAGAAAATGTAAGACCGCGGATGTGTAAAAGTTTTTAAGGAAAGAAAAACTTTTTATTAGTTGTTCCTAGGCGGGATCGAACCCTCAACCTCCCGCACAGAAGGCAAACACACTTTCTGCTGCACCACTAACGGCTACATTTTTGTTAACCATTTGGCAATATCTAAAGTTTGAAAATTATATGTCGTTTTACTTTGTTGATCCCCGAAGATAGAAATTAAGACCTTTACTGATTTGGATGATTTGGAACCGTCATATGATGGGAATGGCAGAGAGAAAAATAAGGTTTGTTAAAAAAGACCAACTTTTAAATTTTGCGGGATACTATTTTTTAATGTCGGTACACCTTCTCTCAACGTATATACCTATGATGACATGATCATCCACTTTGCACTTATTGCATTATTACATTTGTATATGGTTATGACACCCAGACCGAAGCACCATCCTCCCAATTCAAGCGGCCAGAGACTATGACGGTCAATAAGGAATATTTCTTGAGGTTATGTGCATTTTGCGTTAAGCTTTCGGTACATTGCAGATTTTATCCGCCGACTCGTCTACTCGGCTCGGCAGACTCTAAATCAGCAGACGCTTCAGTCAGTCGACACGAAGTATAATTTTTTTAAAGTGCGAATGCACATTATTTACGTTTTCTGATTAAAGTTAAATAAGTAGATGTGCGTATACAACGCTTATGGTAAGAAATTTTAAATGAGAACTTTATAAAATATGTCAAATATATATAGCACATTTAGTTCTGCTTTTGATCTTAGCAACAGTAGCACTGAGCTAGAGCATTCGACTGAGAAGCGTACGGTCCCGAGTTCAAATCCCAGTAAAGTTATGTTTATAAAAAAAAAAAAAATTTCAGAGTTCTTTCAACACATTCTAAAGATGTGTTGTGATGTTGCGGTGGTTGGTGGTAATGTATAGAAACAAATGTAGATATGAAAGTGAAAAAAAAAAAATATATTTTTTCCTTTGGTCTTTTGGGTGATAAAACCACCTGGTCGATGTATAGTCCATACCGCCCGCCATAAGGCTTACCCAAACAGCCTTCCGCTCGGTTGGACACTTTTGTCTGACCGCTGGCGGCGGTGTCCGGATTTCATGACATCCCATATAAAATCTGGTATGAAAGCTGGTATGGGGGCCGGCAGCCGGAGCCAGAATCCGGTTGACATTCTCCAGCCGGCCGGCGACCTCCCGAACTACAGGGTAATAAGAGACTGTAATTATTTTCAATAAATCACAAATTTCGAACTTGATTTAAATAATTGCACAAAATACTACATATCCCATGACCTCAATGAGAGCGATAATATTGAGAACAACCAGTTTTTCTCACTAAAACCCATTTTTCGAACGAACATTTGTATGGCAGCTACAAGAAGTAGTCAACCGATCTGGTCGGTATAAGTGTATAATCATGTAAATTTCGAGTTTTTTGGGACAGGTCCTCATCCATAAACAACAAATCTTTCTTTAGGAATAAAAAATTTAGCAAATTATATATTTTAAATTTTTTTTTTTATCTCCCACACCCCTTTTACCCTTTTTTTTTTCCCCCTATCTTTTTCACTTTCCCCTTTAAATTTTAACTCTGCCCATCTTCCCAAACTTATATTTTTAGTGTCATTCGAAAGCGAATATTTAGTAAAAACTTTTTCACTTACGAAATGGGTCGCTATTTACTTGGGAAAAGTCCTCGACTGAAACTGTGCGAAATTAAAAAAAAATAAAATGCAGGAAAGCTACCTTCGGCTCGATTAAAGTTTATATACCCTTGGAGCATAATATATGCCTGCCTTTTTTGTTGGATGGCAACTCTATATCCGGTTTGTGTTGAAACACATAATATTCATAACTGGAAAGTATAAAGATGCTACCATTGAAAACAAAAAAGTTTTTCTCACTAAGACTTTTTTCAGATCTCAGATTTCTTTTGTATGGCAGCTATAGGTACTATACAGGGTTGCCCATATTCGACGGACCCATGTTTTTTTTAAAAAAATCAAAGAAAAAAATAAAAATTTGGCGGTTGGCAATCTTAATCATTTAATTTGTTCCAAGTAGATTTGTTTACATCAATTTTTGAATATTTTATCTCCAAACGGACGCCTCTGGCGTTGATGGCGTATTTTGCCCTTTTTGCAGCATTTTCCATCGATTTCGCCAACATTTCGGCCGGAATAGCGGCTATTTCTTCACGAATGTTGTCCTTGAGCTCTTCTACGGTCCTTGGCTTGTTAACGTAAACCTTTGACTTCAAATATCCCAATAAGAAGAAGTCAGGCGGCGTCAAATCGGGCGAACGCGGTGGCCAGTCCAAATCACCACTTTTCGACATCAAACGCCCCGGAAACAATTTCTTCAGAAAATCGATTGTTATGCGACTTGTGTGCGGTGGAGCGCCGTCTTGTTGAAACCAGAACTGCCTCATACGCTTTCTGCTTGGATTGACGCTTCAAACGCGGTATGTCATTAAGCGATCTGACATCTCTGTCAAAAGTTATGGCGTTGCCAGATGGGTCCGTCGAATATGGACAACCCTGTATAATTGTCAGATTTTGAATCTTATAATAAGAGGTTTGGGAGCGATAGCATTGAAAACAAAAAAGTTTTTCTCACTAAAACAACTTTTCAACCGATCGTTCCTATGGCAGCTATATGCTATAGTCATCCGATCCGGCCGGTTCCGACAAATGTGCAGCGTATTTGTACCAAAAGACTTCGTGCAAAGTTTGGTTAAGATAGCTTTAAAACTGACTGAGAAGATAGCATAGAAACAGACGGAAGGACAGACGGACATGGCTATATCAACTCAGCTCGTCATGCTGATCAAGAATATATATTTGTTGTTTCGCTGAGAGCGCGAGAGAGAGTGAGCGAGCGCTGACTGCGTGTATGAGTGTGTGTGTTTTTTTCACAAAAACAAACAGAAAATCAAATTGAGAATAGCATAGCAATATGGCACATACAAAACACATCGATAGCTTTAACAATATGTTGACCGTATTTCAAAATAAAGAAGCTAAAATTACACAAAACTAGCAGCCAAAAAAAGTCACATTGCGTGCTTCTTTTGTTAGAGGTGGTGGTACGTGATCTCAACAACATTATCGGAAAGTGATGGCACACATGACGTGAGCAGTCTGCTAAAAATTCGTTGTCTCCTTATCTCAATTGCGAGTCTTTGTTAATAAAATAGGCTGGAAGTTAATAATCTAAAAGATTTGCATCGATTTAAGCGCCTAAAAGTTCATAACATGTCGCAATATAAAGTGTGTTTGAAGGAGAAGAATTAACAGTGTTGCCGAAACAGCTTATTTTTCAATTTAGCTTTTGTGACCTTTATAAAAAATATTTTTATTTTCTCTACTTTTAAAAAAGAAAAGTTAAATTTGCTTCTTACATTTTCTATTTTTAAGAAATGAAGTTTCCCTGTTTTGGTTGCAGTATAATAAAAACACATAGGACACATGTTTAAATAGTTACATACTCTCATACAGAAAAGAATATCCTGAAGATCTAATATTAAACAAATGTATACGGGTGCGCACTTATAAATAAAATCTCCCTTGACCCTAAATTCACTACATATTCCTTCCGAAGAAGAATATACTATAGTCCGTTCAGCATTCACAAGTTATTTCATATGAAATAGTACCCCAATTTAAATTATGAAATAAGGCCCCACTGAAATGAAATAAGGCCCCAAAAATAAACGAAAAAGGCCCCAAATTTGGGGAGTTATTTCATATGAAATAATACCCCAATTTCAAAAATGAAGTAGCACCCCAATTTTTATAAGTATTATTAAATTTGGATTTGTAGTAAGAAATAGTGAAAATTTGATACAAAAATATCGCGCGATTTTTTTGTATTAAATTTTCGCCTGCGGCGCTAAAATTGAATGCATGTTTTTGAAATAAAATAATGAAAGTTTGATACAAAACAAGTGGGAAAGTCGGTCAAGCCCGACTATATTTATACTCTGTACCTAGAGTAAGAGATAATTGCAGAGCTGCTGCTGCGCTCATCTCTGAGTTATTTTCTCTCCCCCCCCCTCTCCCTCTCTCTCTCTCTCTCTCTCTCTCTCTAAGATTGTGCGTTGTAATTCACTTATTTGATTATAACTTGAGAACCGCTCATCCGATCTTTATCATTCCTTCGGCAAATAGATACATTTTACTAATGACTAACTATCTCTTGAAGGTACAAATCATCTATCCACAAAACTGTGGGAGATATGACGTTTTTTCCAAATTGCGGGGGCGGGAGGGGGCGTGGCCAAAATTGAAATTAAACTTGATCTGCCTGCAAGTATAAGAAGCATTTGTCCCATACATGTCAAACCTCTATCTCTTACCATCTCTGAGATCTGTTTGTTCATACGGATGGACAAACGGACAGACGGACGGACAGACGGACAGACGGACATGGCTATATCGACTCGGCTGTTCATGCTGATCAAGAATATAATCGTAAGAATCTTTAATTCAATCTGAAATATTGAAATTTATTATTCCTTATTCCAGCCAGATTGCCGTCTCCAACAACTTCAAAATGGGCAGTAGCACGGACAAGGTTCTTGGTAAATGGAAGCGTAAAAAGGAACACAAACGCAAGTCAAAGGAGCGTTGCAAACGTCTCTCTAATAGCAAGGCAGTTGCGCAGTCAACCAGCAGTTCTAGCTCGGATTTTAGTGATAGCGACTGGAGCAGCAACAGCGACAGCGAAGACAGTGATGGAAGCAATCACTTTAAGGCTGCCGGACGCTTTCAAGGTAGTTAAGGAAAATAAAATAAATTAAAATGTTCTTTGGCGCTCCGGCTCTGGCTCGTCTCAATCACTCGGAGCTATTGCATATCAGCTTCTCCAAAATTTTGACTTCTGTGTCCAGCAGGCAGAAGCTGTGTAAAAATTTTGTTTCGCTTCTCTTAGTTTTAATACCCTGTTCTCATTAAAAATGGGAAAAATGGGATCATGAAGTTGTGCAAATGTATGTAACAGGCAGAAAGAAGCACCTCCGACCCCATAAAAAATATATATTCTTGATCAGCATCAACAGCCGAGTCGATTTAGCCATGTCCGTCTGTCTGCTGTATGAACGCATCGATCTCAGAGACTGTAACAGAAAGAGACACAATTTTTGGCATGTATGTAGGTGTATACTGTACCCACATCGAGTTGGTTTCAGATTTGGAAAATTCCACCTACTCCATCTTTTAGCAGCGAAAAACTGTCTCTCTCTGTATGATCGCGTTGATCTCAGAGACTACAAGGAATAGAGCTACAAATTTTTTTCTGTACCCAGATCAAGTTTGCTCCACACTTGGCAAATTCCTCCTCCTCCTTCTTCTAACCGCGAAAAACTGTCAGAGCTACAGTTTTAAAGCTTGAACCTAGTGACTTAATATATATTCAGTAAGGCTCAATATCTGTCTGTTTTGTATACCACTATAAGATCCGAGCAAAAACACCGAAGATATGCAAGTGCGCCTCCCCATTTATTCAAATAAATTTTAAAATAAAAGGAGTTCAAAGCTATAGGAACTACATTGCTTGGAACAGGGTATTTTGCTGTCGGGGCACTCGACCGCAACACTCATACTTGTTTTAGTTCGCATTTTACTTGCTAGGGCGGCAACCATAATGTTTATGTTCAACCAGTCGTTCTGCAACTGGCTCATCTGATCTTCTCAGGCATGAGTAAAAGCGAAACTGAGTTGATTAGATGAGTTTAGGTCGGGTACAGCGGAAGAAAATGTATCTTTTACCTAAGAGGTTGAAATATGTTAAACAAGTGTTACATATTAATTTAAAGAGCGACTTGAACCGCTTTTCATATAAGTCTTACGAGCGTTGTCCACATAAAATTTGATTTAAGTGCGTAAATAAGATATGTCATGGTCAAACCCGGTATCCAAACAAGTCTGCCAAAGATTCAACAAACTTAAGAATTATTACAAAGGAGGCCCCGGAGGTAGCAAGGTTGGAAGCCTGCTGGATGGCTATAACTTCTGCTTGGTAAACATAACTACACCTTTTGGAACCATCAGTGTAAAAATTGATTGCATTCGGTTTGCTGTGAGACACTGAGTTCCAGTCCACGCGACTTGGTATTGTGACTTTAAACCTGGTGGTTAATGTTATTATTGGGATGTAGTAGTCAAGCATTCTCGGTACCGCCACTTGCTGCAGAAGTAGAGTTACTATCTTTCAGGTACCGATTTCTCTCAGCCCTACCCAGAACACCTAGAGGCATAAGGTGAAACATTATGTTAAGTGCATTTGTTGAGGTTGTACGCAATGCACAAGTCCTGCATAGTGCAGAACTACTTTAAACTTTTGTTATGGTTCGGATGACGGAAGGTTTCCCCAGAACTGGTCACCATACGTTAGTTCCATATAGTAGTATTGGTCGTACAACGGCTCTGTACAGCCAGTGTACTATTTCAAGGGAAAATCCCCATTGACCCCCTTATTTCACAAAGAACTTGTTGATCCAGTTTTTAAAGTATTAGCTGTAATTTCCAAGAAGTAATAGCGCTCTATAATCTCAGTTATGTTCAAGGCTTATCACTGTGGGCATATTACAGCTGATTGGTATACCCGTTACTTGTTGAGTTAAAAATGTATACTAAAATCGTGTCACAGGCAGAACGAAACATTTCCGAACCTATAAGATGTATATTCTTTTGGTCAGCATCAACAGCCGAGTCGATACTGCCCTATCTGTCTGTACGTCCGTTCGTCCGTCCGTGTGAACACCTAGATCTCAATTTCCTAAGGATCGGATAAGAAATAGCCGATCTAAAAATGTTGCATACTTTTTGGCGGTCCCCCTCTATAAAACAGGGAGGTTATTAAACATTTCTCCCCATGAGTAACTGGTATATCGAAAACTGGCAGGGCCAACTTCTAATTACGCTCTTAAGCAGTGTGACTGCTTACACTTACACGAAGAATCTGCTCCTGCAGCTCTTTACAAGCAATACAATCGATACGATAAAAAGAAAACCTTAAGTCAACCTGGTTTCGCAACTTAACTAATGTTCTTTGATTTTATGAAATCGCTCCGTCATCCTGAACAAAAATATTTCGCGGGCTTGTATCACGGGGTGAGTTAATCAATATTAATGTTTTGTCGAGCTGGCCCAAAGACCTTGTGGGACGATCATACTCGCCAATTCACACCGAATGCTTGCCGAAGTCATGCATCACAGTCTCCTCTCAGGGTACTCTGGTTTAGATCAGGGCAGGTAAAATGAAGAGGACAGAAAAATATAACTGTCTCTCTCTGACGAGTGTCGATTAGCATAATATGGGCTCTTTCTAACTCCTACTCAGAGTCGAGAGCATAGCACCGAACGACTGGACACTTTTCTCTCTGTGGTGAGAATTAAGGGAGGCGTTTCGTACATACATTGAAGATCAACAAGCTCTGCATGAACTATAACAGTTACGGTCCCTGGAATAAAGTCAAACGTCAAGACGCCATTGAATAATATCCTTTCGTTTTCACCGCAAAGTAGAAACTAGCTTTGAATGTGTTTGCCGAAACTCCAAGATGATTATAATTTAATCGATTAAATAAATATCGAACATAATTTCATAAAATCCCGCCCCCTCATTGGAAAGCCAGCGAAGCCTTTGGCAATTGCTGATGGTGAAAATTCTGCGTTCATTTGAATGTCCCCCACCTGTGACCACCGCAGCGAAACAACTTTCCATTTTAATCAAATGATTCAGTACTCACCTTCCAAGCTTTTGGCATCGTTAAAAACGACGATATCATCGGCTGGCTCCCCCAGCTGGACTAGTCTCAGCCATCGAGGCTTATCCTCGCGTCCATACTCATTGGGAAAGAAGCCCATGCCATTGGTGGCCAATTTCCAGATCAGCTTCGAGGCCTTGTACTTGATGCAGGACACGAGATGGCGTGTTTCAAAGCATTGCCGTTGATTTCGAGCTATATACGCATCGCTGTGATTGACCAGCGAAGCACTAGCACGTCCCTCAGCCGATTTGCTTGAGGGTGCCTCGGTGATCTGCTCCTCTGCACTGCTGTAGTGTAGTAGTAGCAGCAGCAACAAGGCTACCACCAGGCGACACACCAACATACTGTTCTGTCTGGAGAAAAAAAACACACACTCTCTTGGGGCAGCCGAAAAACGCACCGTACGACTGGCTGGACTAAAAACAAATGGCAACCAAAAGGCGCTTGTCTACTCCTTTTATCATAGAGCGGACGCCAAGAGCCAACCGCAAGACCGAAGCCAGCTAACGAGCTGAACCGCCAATGCAACACTCCACGACTCGCCTAATGCTCATGCAGCATGCATGCACCGGAATTGCCGATTCCTGCCACCGCATGCCAATGCCACATCGCTTTCTGGGTCAGAGTCAGAGCGAAGCAAGTTTTGAGGAGATCAGAAAATTGATTCGCATTGTCGTCTGGATTATGAGGCCAGCGGCCAAGCGATCGTTGTCGTGTGACTGAAAGCAAAAGCCGCAAATGAAAGTGAATCTCCATGATCGGAGCTGCGATGGATACGTTGCTACAATTAGCAAGGCGCCAGCCAAGACAATGCCAAGCTGGAGCAGCAGCTGGAGGCTGCGGCTCTTGTAAATGATAGCAATCAGAATTAGTGCGAATGCATTTATGCGAGATTAGTCCATGATCAGTGACTCCATGTGTGGGTATAGGCTGTGTGCAATTTACATATTTCTACATTGCTTGGGAATTGGCAATTTTCCTTCTCCATGTGTGTGAGTGTGTGTGTGTGTGTGGCGTGAGCTCTGACCGACCGACCATTTTAATTACACTTCCACCGACGTTGGACGCGAAAGTTGTTGTTGTGGATGCTGCTGCTGCTGATCTTGTTGCCACCGAGTGCCCGCTGTTGCATTATTGACTAGTGAAAGTATCAATTGATGCAGTTTGTCGACTGTTTTTGTGCCATTGCCCACTCTGCACAGTGCTATGAATTCTTGTCCAGCATTGACCGACCGTTTAATTGATCAGCTTTGACTTTGCATTGGCTCTTAATGAGCATTAAGTAATCGGAAGGCACAAACTGTTTATCAGCATTGTGTTGAAGCAACGGCGGTATTATTCTGCCTACGCAGCTGTGTGTAGAAAGTTAATTTTGGCCATAATTGCCGTGAAATATTTGACCGCAACTTGGCCAAAAACTCGGCTAACAATAATGATTGGCCTGCCGCCTTGCATCCACCTCAGTTGCAGTGGCTGCATATTAAATCGCAAAATTCACGCAAACGTGCGAATATTTTGAGAAGCCCAGAAAAAAACCACTTTTACCACCGCCGGAGAGAGAATCCATCAGCTTGAGCAATTAAACATAATTTTAAAAACGTTAAAAAACTCACAGGTGAGAGGATAGTTCATAGATTTTGGGCTCTTTAGAGACAGCCGGTTGAACTGCTGTTTATTTAAATGAAATAATTGCCAGCAATTTGTAGCAAGCGCGTTAGTTGCACCATAAAAAATGGTTATGGTGTGCAAAAGTTGACAGTGAAACTTCCGCTCAAGTGCATCTGGGTAGGTAACTAATTTCGAGCATTAAGCCTACCATATAACAATTATGAAAAAATGTGTATTGTTGAATTAACTACAGTCAAACTCTTAATGAAAGCGGTCAATCGGTCAAAGTCACACTTAAAATATGAAAGATGATTTAGAGATAAATGCCAGGACGCTAACCTTGGAATTTAACTGAACTGTTTCCATAAGTAAATTGACAAATAACAGACCAAGTGTATACAATCTCAAAATATTGGGACTTAAGTGACTATCAGCGAGCACTAGCAGACACCCTGGGACAGGGACACCCCGAGACAAAATATCTCAATTATGAAATTACTTATGAATACGTTTTATACACCAAATTAAAGCTTATTTTATTGTAAAATTTTGTAGTGTAGATGCTTAATACAAAAGTATCGATCATTTTGTTTCATTTTTATCGAAAATTTAAAAAAAAACCCGTTAGTTTCACCGTTATTTTAACTAAGAACAATTTTATAAAATTTCTTTCTCTGTTGGATGATGTAACCTAATATATAACAAATTAAAAAGTGCTCATTTATTGAACTCTGTTGGAAATCGCAGAAGTAATTAGCATTTATATCAAATTTGAGCAATTTCAGTTTTACTGTTCAAGTATTATTAAAAATGTCTATGGTCAGTTTTGTTTAGCCCCACTGGGACACCCTAACACACCCCGGGACACACTTGGGACACACCGGATATACTTGGGAAATACCGGGACATACTTGGACAATGGATACTACATATTGTCTTACCCATATCTACTTGGTACATCCGGGACATACTTGAGATATTCAGAGACAGACGGGACAACCTGAATACTTGGACATACTCAGACATACCGGGACATACTACTGGGACATACTTGAGATATTCAGGGACATACTTGGGACCCACCGGGACACACTTGGGACAAACCGGGACATACTTGGGACATACCGGGCCATACTTGGGATATACCGGGAAATACTCGGGACATACCGGGACATACTTGGGACATACTGTAGACATACCGGGACATACTTGGGACATACCGGGACATACATACCGGGACATACTCGGGACGTACCGGGACATACTTGGGATATACCGGGAAATACTCGGGACATACTCTAGACATACCGGGACATACTTGGGACATACCGGGACATACATACCGGGACATACTTGAGATATTCAGGGACATATTTGGGAAACATTGGGACACACTTGGGACAAGCCGGGACATACTTGGGACATACCGGGACATACTCGGGACATACTTGGGATATACCGGGAAATACTCGGGACATACTCTAGACATACCGGGACATACTTGTGACATTCAGGGAAATACTTAGGACAAGCCGGGACATACTTGGGACATACCGGAACATACTTGGGACACACCGGGACACACCACATCCTTGGGACAAACCGGTACACACTTGGGACATAGCGGGAAATATTTGGGACATACCGGGACATACTTGGAACATAAGGGGACATATTTGGGACGTACCGGGACATACTCGGGACACACCGGGACATACTTGGCACACACCGGACACATTAGGGACACAGCTGTATGCTATAGTCACCCGACTTGGATCAAACTTGACAGACTTGTAAGGTAGCATATAATATTGATCAGTAACAAGTTTGGGAGCGATAGCATTAAAACAGAAAAGTTTTCTAACTAAGACTTTTTTTCATCATCTTTTGTACAGCAGCTATACTATAAAGTTGTCCGATTTTCATAAAATTTGTGGAATTATGTGAAAGCAAAGAAAATTTATAAATGTGTTTTGGGGACGATTGCGTTGAAGACAAAAAGTTTTTCTCACTAAGACTACATTTTCGACCGTTCGTTCCTATGGCAGCTATATGCTAAAGTCATCCGATCTAGCCGGTTCCGACAAATGTGCAGCATATTTGTTCCAAAAGACTTCGTATAAAGTTTGATTGCGTTAGGTTTATAACTTACGGAGGTGATAGCATAGAAACAGACGGACCGACGGACAGACGGACATGGCTAAATCAACTCAGCTCGTCATGCTGATCAAGAATATATATACTTTGTGTGTTCGGAGATGCTTCCTTCTATGCGTTACAAGCATTTGGACAATTTTAATATACCCTCTCCAAGGGTTTTTTTTTTGTGGGTGGGAAAGCAATAGAAGCCAAAAGCCCACTAAAACCAACCCTACTCTCCGTTTCCCTCTTGCGGAACTATCGCTAAGTATTACTTCACAAGGGGAAGATGGTACGAAGGCCTCCACTAGATTCCTATCCAGGGGTTGAAGCCGAATTGCGCTGTCGTTCAGAGCGATGCAAGGATTTCAGTACCTTAGCAGCCATGGTGCATATAGCATTCCAATTGTTTTGCGAGCTAAGTAGGATGTCCATCAAGTCAGTGACTGTGAATGGCCTCCCAATACCCAGGCTTAGCTTTTTCCGTTCGGAAATCGCACACAATTCTGGGAACTTTGTAGAGGATTTTTACCAAGACTCAAAATCAATATGCCTTAACTTCGTCGGCTCATTCAAATGAACCAGAACTTGAACTGCAGTTCATTAAGCAGTGATTAATTAGCAAACGACAAAATTTGTGCAAAAATATGATGTAAAAGATCGTTAAGTATTTTTTGCTCTGTACTTAGCGTTACGTTAGTCCTAGGGTCCAAAAAAATATTGCACAAAGAAAAGCATTGTTTTCAAAAAGGGATTTCTCTCGCTTTTTTATTTCCTGAAAAAAAAAACGATTTCGCAAGAGAGAACAAATTTTTTGATATTTCCAATTTGCAGAGAATCCAAATGGAATAAAAATCGCCCAAAACTAGATTTTCGGCTTTAAGTTTAGTGTTGTCCGCCTCCGCTGATTTAATTGCGTAAATTTCGCGAACTGAGTCCCACACTTTCCGGTTCAGAAGAAAGTCCTTATCTGCTTTGGAGAAAAATTGAAAATGTCTTCCGCCAGCGAATATTTTGGTTTTCTGTAAGTTGAAAGAAAATCTGGCAGTGTTTAAAGGTCGTTTTATGATTGCTTTTTGCATTACAAATGTCTGACTAAAACTACGATGCGCTCTGCAAAGGTAAAAAAAACCGAAACTGTACCGGTACCAACGTTTCGGTTTCGATCCGGTTATATCGGTTACAATAATAACGGTAAATGGTTTTCGGTTCCCAAAAAAAATTGTTTCGATTCCGGTTCCGGTACGCGATTTGAAACGGTTTATTTCGGTTAACGGTTCCGGTTCCGGTATTATGCAGTGCTTGCGACAATACCCAGCAAACAATTTCATAAAAAATACATGTTTTGTAAGCGTTTAAAGATAAGCAAACGCTTATAAAACGCTGGTGACATTTATAAAACACTTTAAATTAAGCGTTTTATAATCGAAATGCACCCATCATAAAGATGGTCCTAAAAAAGAAGATTGCAAAACGTGTTTTATAATTTATTTTTATACGCTTTCCACAAGCTTTGTTTGTATTTTGTGAGTATTCTGTATGGATAATTAAATTATTTGAAAGCTAAAATTTAATTAAATTAGCGTTTTCCATGCTCTTAAGGGAAATACAATATAATCTGCTTTTTTATTGTTAAATTGAAACCCGCACTTACTTTTTTAAACAAAAATTTTCAATTGAAGAAGACAACGAGAATAAGATACATAACTCCAAAGTCCCACAAGTTCAAGCAGTCGCTTAAGCAGTTTTTAAACAGTGCGGCTCAAGCAGTGCGGAAAAGCCCGTCAGGTGGCGTTGTTAGAGATTTAACGTTAGTGGCGTAGTTAGCTTTTTGCAATGCGCGGGATGCAAAGTGGTGGCTGCCATAGGGTAAAAATTAAAAAATTAATCTCAAAATTTTCAAACCATAACATGTATGGGACATAAACTTCGGAAATTTGCAGACAGATCAAGCCACGCCCCCCGCCGCCCCTAAATTGTGAAAAAAACGTTATATTTCCTACAGTTTTGTAAACTGATGGTGATATGAGTTATACGAATTTAAAAGAGCCAGATGAGCAAGTTCTAAGACAAATGCAAATACACGCTGGCAAAAGGCCAGAAAGAAAAACAACCCAAGTACAAAAGGTTTAATGACCATCTTGTGCCCCTACTGAAGTTGTTTGACGAAGAAACTAAGTATTAATTGTCCAAATTATTAGAGGGAATCGCTGAAGGTCTTAAACTACAGATTTAGCTTACCATTTGGATTTTGGAATCAAACGAGTTCCGGCTCGGTTCCCTTAAGTTAAAACAGTTAAAGTTAAGTTTAAATAATTTATAATGACACAAACCATAAAGCTGTTACAACCGGAGATGCAAACCGTTGCTGATTTTAGCCGATACATACCCTGGTAGATTGTTAAAGCAATAAGTTCTCAGCGATTTGGAGCTGTTACGGGTATCTATTGCATGCCACCTCGCCAAGAGAATCTGTATTTGGTTTGGTTACTGATTTGTTCTTCATATTCTTAAATATATACTCAACGTCAGTTTGAAGTGTGCGCACTTTCGTATACGGTTTAACGACTGTTACGTATTTCAGTTGGTCAATTGTGACGTTTATGAAAGCTTAAGCGACACATAGATGGCGCCAACGAGCTTTCAGCTGCAAAATTCGCTCCGCAAGTTTTCAGCAGCTTTAAGCTGCAAAATAAATAAAAATTTTAATAAATTTTAAATTTTAATTTGTTTCGAGTTAATTTAGTAAAATGTTAAAAACTAAAAAAGAAATAAAAGTGGTAATTGTCTATTATACGTCCTTCCTCTCCAAAAATTCCGAAATAATTTTTCCTCGGTGGACCGCGAATTAGGAAGAATTTACGTGCAAAAATTAATTGGCGGTCACCCATGGTTTCATTAAAATGAATTTTGAAATTTGCTGTTTTTTCACCGAAAATTATGCTTGTGCTTTTCTTCAAATGTCAAATTATTAAAAATAAATATGAAATACGTTTGTTCAAAAAATTGTGATTAATATGGCTTGGCGGGTTGTGAAACTACAATTTCGGAAGTTTTTGTCGATGTCGGAGTCCGATGTCATTGACTTCCTTATTAGTCATAATGTCATTTTAAAGGAAATCAACAGTCCAAAATGTGGTGAAGTGTGCTAAATTTCTTCTAAAGGTAATTGTCAATTATATGTCCTTCCTCTCCAAAAAAATTCGTTTGCAAAATTTCGTCTAAAGGTTCAATGACCGTATTTCGTTGCCATTCCGTAGTGCAAATGGACAATAAGAAGAAGAAAAAATAGAGGAAAGCTAACTTCGGCTCGACCGAAGTTTATATACCCTTCGAGGCATGATATATTTCTGCCATTTTTTTATATGGCAGCTATACGATATATTCATCCGATTTTGATCAAACTCTCCAAAATTGTGTTGAGACAGATAATATTTATAACTGAAACGCTACTCATTGAAAACAAAAAAGTTTTTTCACTAAAACCATTTTTTCGACCGATCATTCCTATGGCAGCTATATGCGATAGTCATCCGATTTGGATCAAACTTAACAGAATTACGTGTTAGCATATCATATTGATAAGTAACGAGTTTGAGAGCGATAGCATTGAAAACAAAAAAAGTTTTTCATACTAAAACTTTTTGTCAGATCTATCTTTGTATGGCAGCTATACTATAGTTGCCCGTTTTATATAAAACTTGCTGAAATTATGTGAAAGCATTAAAAACTTATAAATACGTGGTTTGAGAGCGATAGCATTGGAAACAAAAAGTTTTTCTCACTAGAAGTACATTTTCAACCAATCGTTCCTATGGCAGCTATATGCTATAGCCATCCGATCCGGCCGGTTCCGACCGTATTTATACCAAAAGACTTCGTGCAAAGTTTGGTTGAGATAGCTTTAAAACTGACAGAGGAGATAGCATAGAAACAGACGGACGGACGGACAGACGGAAAAAGAATTTACTCTACTTAAATGTTCCGTATCGAATTTAAGATGTTTCAAATCAAAAAGGGTGTTGAAAAGCTTTCGTAAAATTCCGAGAGACAAACTAAAATTTATTTAATTACTTTTCACTACTTTAAACGCAATTTTTTAAGTAATGAAAAAACAACAACATTTCAAGCACCATTACTCAATCACCCTTTACAGCTACAATTATCTAAGTAATTGTAAAAGTAATTAAATTTCAAAATATCCACTGAACAATCGTAGTTCCAAGGTTCAATTACGATTATTAAAAAATGGTAATTACCAGTTTTCAATCATGTGAAAAATAATTCAAGTTTACAGCTCTGGTTTGTAGTATTTCCGACACCAACCCGTTGGAATGTCAACAGCAAAAGTACGAAAAAACAATCGATTCGCATAATTTGAAACCAACGGTAAGATTTTGCATTGCCCACGACATCTGCATTGCATATATCCACGGAACATCTCTGAATATTTAAAAAAACAATTAACAAAATGTAAGTGCAAGCAATTTAGCGCAGTGTGACCGTTTTACATTTGGTGGTATTTTGATGAAGTGCGGTGTTTTGGCGTAAAACTGTCACACAGCACCGTACGTAGTAGTATAGCCCTGACTTAGCAGTATAAATTTCTGTAATTTGTAAAAATAGTTTATTAAGCAATAACTAAGACTATCAGAATCTTGCTACTGTAAACAGTAAATGGCTTAATTAGATTGACACACAAATTATAATACCAAATGTCGACTACTTCTGGCGCGCAACAAACGCATTATCAATGAATTTTTATCCAGACCATAGATAGAGGTTTGCGCACTTGAATCGGATGCCGGCTCATCTGCCATATAATCAATATTTGGAATAGAAGTTGTGGATGTTGACAACTGTTTTGTAGTTGTGGTTGCTGGCGACTCATTTGAAGTTGTTCCTGCGGGACTGCTGGGAACCGTAGAAGTGTGAATAAACTGCCTGCTAGTTTTAGATATTCTTGTGGTGGAGCGTTTAGTGGTTGTCGCTACCAATCGGTTTGTTCTTGGTGGCAATGCTGTGGTAGACTTTGTGTCTAGCATAAAGTATGTTTCAGATTCTGATGCTGCACTGCTCGTCTCCAGATTTGTTAACTCAGTCGTGCCTACGTCAATTAGGGTAGGCAGAGGAGTAGCTGTTGTGGTTGTGCTTGCTGATTCGGTGGTGGTTATGATCTCACTAGTTTTGGGAGTGGTTTCTGCAGATTTGACCTTTAAGTACTTAGAATTTTTATCATAATGCGCTTTCCTAAAGGTGGTTGGTTTTTTGTTAAACACTTCCTTGACATTATCAAGAGATTGTTGCAACAACCAATTGTCATTTGCGGACCATAAATTTGATACTAAAGGATGTTCACTTGATTGGCCAAAGGAATCAAAACTGTCCAACTCTATTTTGCGTATTTTGCGGTTATTCAGATCTTTGGGCGATGGCGTTGTACTTGAAGGTTTTCTGAATTGTTTACGCGACTTTATAGAAGTGGTTGGAGTTTTTTTGGTGGTGGTTGAATTAGACTGCTTCAAGGCATAGAGGATGCGTGGAATTAGCGTTGACTTCGTACTACGTTCAGTGGGTAGTATTTTGGACACTTCTTCGCTTGGATTGGCACATTCGCCCTTTTGAGTGATCGTCCAAACTGAGAGGGAGAAAGAGTTAAGTAGACGTAGGCACTGATTTTTTTGAATTTTGTATAACCTACCACTGTGGGGATCCTTGCAGCGAACTCGCTCCAAATAGCATTGATTGACGATGGTGTAGTTGATGCCATTTCGATTGGCACAAATTGGTCGATACACACTGGGGCAGGGCTTATCGCAGCGGCGGCAGGAGCCTTCATATAGAATTGTCCAAGCTGTCGAAAAATAATTCAGTTTAAGCGCAACAAAGTTAAGGACAATCGGAGGTTCTACACAGAACCCAAATAAAAATTGGAGTGAATATCAATTTGATACGCGTTGAAACCAGTATCATTTTTTTGTATCAGGATGAACCCAGATAGTATCAAAATGATATTTTCAGTAACTTAGTGGCGGTTTCTGCGCTATAAAAGATCTCTTTAATATCAGTTTGTAAAGCACAGAATTAAGACTAAAAACTTGATAAGAAAAATTGAAATCTATTTATATAAACCAAAGTAATATGTGTGTTACACCACTTATATCCCAAGAACGACTTGACGGATTTTTGGGATCTTTAGAGCAAGTAAAAACTCACAAAAAGCCAATTGGTCCACAAAAAAGCGCTAAATTTGGCAAAATTTTATAAAATGTTTTGATTATGATCAAGATTTAATAGTTGCCAATTGTTGATGCGTTAATTGGACGCTTAGGGCAATCGGTCAAAATATATCGCAAATTTTAAAACATTTTATACGTTAAGATTATGATGATGATTTGATAGTTGGCAATTGTCAACTAGTAAATAGAATGTGCACAACCTACATACCTACCTAAATTTAATAATGAGATTACATTGTCATAACAACGGGTAAATGTTTGGGTATATAGAAGGTGTACATGGTCCTAAAAATCTCGGAATTTGCTAAATAAAGACGGATAAATAGACGGGTAAACAGACGGGTAAGTAGAGGGTTATATAGGAGATGTATATGAAATTGTCAAAAAATCACGAAGTTCGCAAAATTTTAATATGACTTTAGATTAAAATTTTCTGGTAAATAGAATGTGTCCATCAAATTGTCCAAAATCAATACATGAGCTTCGCTTGTCATACAGAAGGCTTAATAGACGGGTAATTAGACTGGTAAATAGGAAGTGTAGATGAAATGGTCCAAAAATTTCGAAATTTGCTAAAGATTAGATTTAGATTGTTATAAAGTCTGTTAAATGTTCGGGTAAATAGAAGGTTTACATCGAACGAAACCTCGAAGTTTGTAAAATTCAAGTATAAGTTAAGATTGTCATACAATCGTTTAACTAGACGGGTAAACAGACTTGTAAAAAGAAGGTGTGGATCAAACTAACCAAAATACAAATTTTATAATGAATTTTCATTATTATGATGGTTTAAAAAATGGCGAAAGTTACTCTATTTTCGAATGAGTCTAGATCAGGGGCGCCCATGCGCCCCCTTTTGTTGTTGTGAAATGCAATAGAATAGATTGCGAGTATTGCTGTCGCGCACGCCATAAGCCTACGAATTCATATGCGGGCTCTGCCTTTTGTTGTTGGTGAGTGCAGAACTGCAACAACAACATCATAAATGTCTCTATTCTCTCTCTCCGGTGTCTCACGCAAACTCGAACGCTACAACAAAGTGGCTTAGCTCAGTTGGCACTCGCTTCGCTTGCAGAGGCCCGAGCGCTTTTCGCTATTTAAGGCGGCAGACACACACACGCAGATATAATATTTATAGTAGTTGTTCTTGCTTCAAATTATATCTTTTCCATTCAAATGCAGTCTGGGCACTCCTGGTCGAGATTATTATGAACACGGGTGAATATGTTAAATTTTTAATGGAGTTTCGATTATCCTGAAGATTTGATAGATGTACAGTGGAAAAAACGAGAACATTGGAGCCAAAACGAGCACAAACTTTACCAAAAACAGTGCATGAAAGGGTTTTCTCATTTGTAGTACAATGTTCTCAATTCACGAAAAATTTTTGAGAACGCAAAATTTCAAACTGAGTTGATATTGTTCCGTTTTCAAGAACATTTCAAACTCAACTGGGAAACAAATTTGATTGAACTTGGACCAGGTGTGTTCGGATTCCTCACATTTGGGTGGAATAGGAAACGGGGACACATACCTCTTTTAGATTGGAAGTGAAGGGAGGCAAGACTGCTGGATATGGGCGCTGCTGCTTCTTCCTCCACCCATATATTCCATAGGAATCAGAAACATCGATTCAACGACCCACTCCTCCTTGCTCGTTTCATTTAAACGCGGTACCTATTGCACTGACGCGACGGCACATTCAGCCGTTGTTCAGTTTTGCAGATTCACGTCTAGAGGGCACTTATGCTTTGCTGAGCTGACAAGAGAGATATCAGAAAAGAGAGCCAACTCGCTCTCACTTGCTCTCTCTTTCTCTCGTATATCTCTCTGTCAAAAACAACTTTACTCGTTCCAGGAACATTTGGAAACATCTGTTCCCAAAAATTTTGAGACAATCTGGTTTATATTTTAAGTTGAAGGCAACTTATTTTCTGAACAGGTTTTATCCCTCTGTGTGGCAATTGTAATGTAAGCCTCTTCGTGATACTAAAAAATTAATTATAAACAAGTAAGAAAGTCGGTCCAGCTTGACTGTAGTATATTCTGTACAGAGTAGCGCTGAAAGCAGTGCTGCTATTGCACTGCGAAGCGGAGGGGAGGGATTTTTAAAACTGACCAATAGATGGCTCCACTAAAGTGATCATTTTAAAACCCAGCAAGCCGCTGCTTCGGCAGCTATCTTTCTGTTCTAACCTGAGTATAGTGAAGCTGCCACCTACCTTAGCACTCTTACGGTTAAAGAAGGAAACTTAATTATATACTCTGATGGTTAAGCCAACAACGCTTAAACACTAATGGAATCTAGCTTATCTCTGAATGAGATCGCATGACATTTTAGTAAACAACTGATATGGGTGCCTGGACATCGCAACATAGAAGGAAATGCGTCTGGCCAGAATAGGCACCACCATCGAGCTAAAAACATTTTACTTTGTTGTACCGTTGGTACAGAGTATTAAAAGTTGGAATTCGAGGTTCGAACAAGGTTTGTTAAAAACCGGTTTGCAGACCTTTGAAAGCCCCTAAAAAGTGGAAGAAGTATTCCAACAAGGGCTTCAAAGAAGAAAAGATTGAAAAGAGCTTCCTTTGAAGGCTTGAAAAAGTACTTTCAGTCCTGTTTAAAAAAAAGCAGAGATTTACCCAGTTCTTAGTACTCACCATTGCCCACATTTTGACTGTACTCCATCAGGGCGCACACATTGGGAAAAGTGCGAGTCTGACCATTGAAGCTGCCACAAACAGGCTCATTGCTAAACACACAGGACTTCACATTCCCATTGATGCGACTGCTTCTAGCCTTGCCCACCACATAGGGCTTTCGAGCCGGCAGCGAGTAACTCTTCTCCATGTTTCCAGAGTTGCTGATGAATTGCGTATGAAATGTGGAGGGTGCGTAGATTTCCACTGCATCCTCGGCTATATGAAACTCTTCCACTTGGTTGAGTTTCTTGTGGCTGCGTTTGGTGCGTTCAGAATTCACTTTGGGTTTGGCCTTCGGTTTGTATTTGCGATTGTGTTTCATTTTGGTGCTGTCCTCGCCACAAAGACCCTCGGCTACAATGCGCCAATCTGCAAGAGGGAAAGTGATTATAAAGGTTTTGTTCTGGTGCATGAAAGTCACTCACTTCTTTCTGTTCGAATGTTCTCTGCATTGACCAGACACTCGTTGGAGAAGGTGGACTTTACACCCGCATAGATGGCGCATACGGGACGATAGACGTTGGTGCAGGGCACCGGGCGTGGCGGCTTGCGTTTGCCCACCAACACGGTATGCTGAGGTGCCTCATTCGCTACACTGGCACAAATCCCCCTCCGATGCATTAACCAATCGGATTTGGTGCGGCAAGTGTGACGTGCCATTTCGCAGCGGTTCCTAAAGGTACGGCGCTCGCCGGTTTCCATGCTGACTCCGCATATTGGCTGATATTTAGGGCCACACTCGAACCGACAGCTGGGCAAACAGTAGCTTAGCGACACCTCAACTGCATCAAAATAAGTTCACAGTTATATAAATGACTTCCAAATGGATTAACCATCCTCGACTCACACACTGGTCCGGCTATGAGATTCACCTGCTGAGCCCTTTGCAAATCACATTCGTTTTTGAACATTAAATACTCGCCACGATAGCTAACACACACGGGAGTGTTATCATTGGAGCACAGCATCGCCTTTTGCATCAGCCAGAATAGCCACACCCAACCAAAAACCAAGCCAAACTTGTCTTCCCGCCATGTTCTTGCACTTGCGACGCCACAAAACTTAGTAAATGCTTCTTGGTTCGAGTCTTTGTCTTTTATATGCCACAGAAGAGGGCACGCTTTGGCATCGGCGATGGGGCCAGATATCGCTACAGACATTATTATCGAAACCCCAAAATTCTGAAACTCGCGATAAACACGCTCGTCTCTAAAGCCAAACGACACACGCCACTGGAATGCAAACGAAGCCGATAAAGCCCGATTGATAATGCCCATATATGTGTGTATGTGTGTGTGTGTAGTTCTGCCAATTGGATGCAACTCTCTATTGCGGTTTCGGGTATTTGGCTGTAACTGTACGTGATATTTGGTTGATTTTGGCAGATGAGAGATAAGTCCGCCAGAGCTAAACTTTGTGGTGCATTGATTGTGCGGTTATTTTTGCGCAATTTGTGAAAAACTTTTCAAGTTTTTGCCTTTCCGGAGTACTCGAAATAGATAACGAAACCACCGTTGTGCTGCTTCGGATGCGGCTTATCAATAAGATGAAATAGTTGAGCAAATGTAGACAAAACAAAACTGGGGAACACTTACGATTTCTTTGCTTTAATGAATGAATGAATGAAATTTTCTGCAATCGAAGCGTTTTATTCAATGGAAAAGCCAAAAACGAGCTTCCTTCATTCTCTAGACTTGTGTGCATAAATTTTTGTACAAGAATCATTTCAATTTAGGCAATGGCCATTATCAGCGACGTTTTGCGGTAACGTGCACCTCTTGATGAAAAGTCTGAGTACCGATTCCCTCCCTTATCTCTCTTTTTGTGGGTGCATTATGAGACTGGGCTAAATGGACTTATCTTATTATACACACGAATCCATATAAGCAGTTATTGCAATCTTCCTCTCGTATAACTAGAGGTACATAGTAAAGGCGATAGGATTCCAACTGCTCTATGCCACAGTGCTCTACACTTAGATTGAACGCAGCTGTAAGGATTTTATGACTCATGAAGGTCGAATCTCTAGCTCTTACCGTCTCTGAAATCTCTTTGTTCATACGGTCAAACAGATAGATGGACTGACGAATATGGAACGGAAGCGTTGGGATGCCGGCCTTTGGTCAGGTAGCTGTTCACATGAAGCCACGTTTTAAGTTAATTTTTGGGACCATCTTCGCGCACACCTTTTGCCTGTTCAAATGGTCCGTCACAATGTCATGAACCACAGATTTTGGTAAATTTAACATCTGGGCAATTAATCGAATATTCGGTCAACGGTCTGAGTTCAAGACTTTGCAAAAATTGTCGGTGTCACATTGAGTTTGTCGAAGTCGAAGGTCTTCCAGCACGGTCTTCATCGGCGACCTCTTCCTCGCCCTAAAAAAGGCCTGTCAACATCTGGGAAAGCCTGCTTGTTTATATCAATCGTCTCTGTTTACCGAGTTTCGCACAGTATATAATCACGTACCTCTTGCCGGCTTGCACCAGTCCCAGAAGCACTTCGTGCGAAAATGCCTGTCCTGACTCTCCAGGTGCTCGGAGACAACTGACCAGCCGTTCGTTCGTTAGCTAGGAACGCCCTCTACCGAAGCCAGTCAGTGCGCGCACGCTCCAAAGTACAGTCGCAGCGGAATAAAATCAGTCCTATTACTTTCCGTACAAACCCTGTATATTTATACTTTACTTCTGGCTATTACATTCATTCGCATTCGCATACACATACGGTCACCTTCACCAGCTATTGGCGCCAGCTGTGAAGTAATCTATCCATGAAAAAGCAAATTCTCAAACTTTGCCGTTCGGATTCGGCGTTAAACTGTAGGTCCCTTTCTCTTGTGCGAAAAATTTAAAGCACACACGTCAAGAGATTGTGAGAAGCTTGGCTTGGCCCTGTTGGAGGAGCTGTATAGCCAATTTTACATTTACATACATTCGCACAAGCTGTTTTTACTCTGTTTAGCTTTGGTAAATAATATAAACTTATGTATAAACCGTATCTAAGCCGAACTGAACGAAACCTCCACAAAACCTAGCTCATTTCAATTCCAAAGTATTCAATGCTACAAAGCTCTGAAATTCTGGAAAAGATTCGGTCCGGGAGTTCGAGCTCTTTTGAAAGTAGGAGTACTCGGTTCTCGGATAGATTTCCTTACTTAACGATTCTAAGGATTTGGCTATAAACTTGGTTCATGGATTCACAGATCGCTGATAATTTTTTTTGCTAAAAAATATGACTTTTGTTTTGTTGAGAAAAAAGCGTACAGCTTACAAAGCTTTTCTTTTACGGCTTAAAAAAGTGCCTGAACTGCGCCATGTGTCAAGTTTGGATATGAATTTTAAATGATAATGCTTAGACTCTGCACCATAAAATAATTATTTATCTGATCGATACATTGTCAAAGTTTTATAAGTTCTAAGAAAATTGACTAAAGTTATTCTTTGCAGAGCAGTGGGACTCTAGTTCGAGTTCGGGAGGTTGAAGATTTAGCAGGTCCGGTTCTACGCCCGTTCCTAAAGCTTATGAAATGAGTAAAGTTGTACTCAATCGGATAATATAGTCTTAATAGAGAGAGAGAGAGAGCGAGTTGGCTCTCTCAACTTCTTGTCAGCTCAACCAAGTATAAGTAGTCCTTTAGACGTAAGACTGCAAATAGTGCACTGGCTCAATGTACTACCGCGTTATTCCATACGTTGTTCGTTTAGTGTCAGGCAAGCAAGAAAAATTTTTCTGAGTTTTCTAAAAAAGACTTACATTAAATAAGTAGGGTGGAGCAGAAGTATATTCAGCGTAGTAAATAAAAGTTGCCGCCTTCCTTCCAATATAAAGAGGTACGTCCGTTCCTTATGCCAACCGAATCAACCCTCAAAATGAGAGGAATCCGCTTGTAGTAACACCTGATCCAAATTCAATCAAATATTTTTCCCAGATGATTTTAAAATGGTTTTGAAAACGGATCAATGTCAACTCAATTTGAGTATTAGCGATCTCACAAAAAATGTTCTTGAAGTGAGAACATTGTACTATGTACAAATGAGATGAACCGTTCCTGCACTGTTTTTGGTAACGTATGTGCTCACCCGGATTCCAATGCTCTTGGTATTTTTTCCTCTATGTAGATCTTCCTAACTGTAATGACCACTTTAAGTATTTGACAAAATCGTGCCAAAAGACAACGCTGAGAGACAAAAAACTTAGAAATTTATATTAAATATTTTGCTTTGTTTTTTTTTTTTTAATTTATTTATTTGTATTATTAAAAAGTTTTGAAAGTCGTAGGGAAGTGAGCTGTTACAATTAGGAGGCTGCCGTATATCTGAATCCGCTACTCCTTGGAGCTCTCCTTTTCAGCATAAATCAGTATTTATTGAATATTTTGCAGTTGGTTGTGTTTTTACTTCCTGATCGATACTATGGAAAATTTAAGCCCGCTCAGATTTGGGGTAATTATGATTCTTTGCACATATAATTATGTCGTAAAAATATTTCAAGATATTAAGATTCGTAAATAAACGTGAAGCACTAAATCGAACCAAAGCTGCTACTCGAACTATTTCAAAGTCATGGTAGATTAAAATCTTCGAATCCCATTCCCGAGCTTGCAACCAAGAAAAATCCACTCGCAGAGTTTAACCCATTTTACGCCGCTGAACATCAAAATTTCCTATTTTAACAAAAATTTTACTGGGATCTAGTAAATTCAACTGTTTAGGTAATTACACCATACCATAGTAAATTTAATTGGCTTTCAGGCAAAAAATATTGCGAGCACCCCACATCTTACAGGTGAGCTCCAGGTAGGGGTTGAAAAAAGCCTGACATGAAGACTCCTGTTCTGCAAGCCAAACAACACATAACCTTAATATTTTTTGTTTCCAGATGTCATGAATTATTTTAAGGAATGGTCGAAAATAATCCGTGATAAGAAAACCCAAAGAAAAAGTAGCACTAGAAGACCTTTGCACACCTGCGAAAGTGTCTGTTTGAGTAATCAAACAACGGCGGTAGCAGTCAAAATAGTATTCGTCTTTCGTATGAACCTACCCGATACCTACGATAAAAATATTGGTTTCGGAGCCTCTATCCATTACATGGCAAGCTCTTAAGACTTTCCAGGCCCGCATCAACAATATTTTGTACATTTTTTTACAACGCACTTGATGTTGAAGAGATTATATTGCAATAGTGTAGAAGATGTGGTGGCCTCTTTGGTTAGCTGTCCTAGAATCTTCAACAGTGAATACGTGGAAACTGTATAGCCTTACATATAAGACCATAAATCGGCCTAAACTTACACAGCTAAGATTTCGAGTGGAGTTGGCCAAAAATTTATTGAACTATACATTTTATCTAAATCGTGCTCTACCGCCGCTGTTCGACTAGTCTAACAGTCTCACCTGGCGAAACTTTCATAGGTAGAATCTTTTTGACTTCAGATTTATGTTAACTGAGTCCTATTTACTCAAGAAAACTTACTTTCACCTCTAAATAAAATACTTCGTTCAGCGCGGAGTAAAATGGGTTAAGGTAGATTTGGATAAAATATATACTGTTTGGTACTTTAAACTGCAAGGATCGTTTTAGAATGAATAAGTATCTGCTAGTAATATTAAAATGAGAACAAACGTTCTTGAATCAAACGTCTTTAGTACTTTAGTAAAAGCGCGTGCTTAGTTCAAGTACAAAATACCTTGGATTAACCAAAAAATAGACTGTATCCAAAAAGCGTGTAAGGAAAAGTGCGAATATTTTTCAGTCTCATTTGTTCTTAAAATTTTCTTCTGGTTCTAATACTTTGGTTTTGGAGTGACCATAATTTTCTTTGGTTATAATTCCTTCTTTAATTGAGTATTTCGGGATTGAAAAAATCGTTTGTACGTGGTTTTTTGGTATTTTGTGACCAAAATGATCCAAATACACGAAAGCTACATAAATAAAGCTCTCAGCTTCTCGTACATCCGATCTCTGACTGCTTTGCAGTAATAGCTTATCGGCTCTTGATTCATCATTGTATTCTTTTACAGGCATCCAAAGAATTTGAAATGTAAAACTGCAAAAGCAGAGAGTGAATCAAAGCCACAACAGCCTTTGGGTTATTCAACCCTAAACACAGGTATTCACCAGCCCCATTAAATTTGACAAATTGATCATTGATATCAATTAATGACAGAGTGTGATGTTTTTATGTAACATTTGCTCAACATTTAATAGTTTGAAATTAAGTTTTGAATTCGGTCCATTTATATGAAACCCAAAGCGCATTTCTCTCTCGTAAGATTGGTTAATTGTCTTGCAGAAACACAGTTTTATAACGCTTTTCCCAGCTAGCTGCCTTATCTCGTGAAATGATCTGCCTAGCGCTGTAGACACGAGCAAGTTCTTGTCACGCCAAAGTTGGCAGCCAATTGCTAATTTCGCGAAACGACCAGAAACTTCTTGGCCAACTAATGACAAGCAATTTCGGAACAGAAATTACCAAATCTAATAACGCGCGGCTAATGCAACTGGGGAGAAAAGAAAGTAGGGGAAGTTGCTGAATGCGGAGGCTGAGAGTGAACAGGTGGAGAGAGCGAGAGAGAGGGAGAGTGAGCGCGTAAGCTGCGATCTAAGCGGTAGCTGTTCCATTGCTGCACGAAAAACTCGCTTCAGTCTAACGACAAGAGCTGAAGCATAAAGACATGCGACGACGGGTGCAACGGCCGTTAGAGTCATTGAACGTTTGCATTTAACAGACAAATAAACAATTTTATAGACAAGAAGCCTACCAAAAGGCACGCGTGCGTTGTGTTAGACAGTGTCCGTTAAAAGTGGACTCCCACCGAGTCTGGTGATCAGTGTACTTGGACTTCATGATGGTGGTGCAAAAGGCAGCCGCTGCCACCGCCTCAGCAGCAGCTGCGAGCGGAAGCACCAGTAACCCGGGCCACTGCTTCTTGGATCAATATCAGAAATATGCCACACACTGCGAGACGGCGGACAGCGGCAATGGCAGCGATCTGGAGAGCAACGGTCATCCAGCCAAGCCAATTCTTACACTAAGCGATGAGAGTGAGGAGAGCGGACCCTCCTCCTTGGGCAGTGACTCGGTCAATTGCAGCAGCACCGAGTATGTGCGACAGGCAGCCACCAAACCCAGTGGACATTTGCGACAGCGCCAAAAGTCCCTGCGCCTGCTGGGCTCACTGCTGCCCGACTCCTTGCTCAGGGATATACGAGATCGGCGCAGTGCTGAGTATGTGGTGCAGTACACCAGCCCCGTGGAGGTCAAGGACAAAGCTGAGCAGCTGGAATCATCGTCCCCCAGTCGTCGACTGTCGCGCGAGTCGCTCAGCGAAGAGAAAATCGAGGAGCTGCGTGTGGCGGTGCAGCGGGCCAACTTTGTACAAACCGGTGAGGAGGAGTCGTTGGACAGCTTCGAAGCCCCGCCATCTCTGCCAGCTAACCCATCCAGCAGCAACAACTTCAAATATGCGGACGATCAATACTACAGCTTTCACATTCACGAGCACGAGAACTTCAACAGCTTTGCCCGGCATGGCGATGAGACGGACCCGACCGGCGGCTTGCTAACGGAACAGCAAGATGTGTTTGCCGGCTTTCGGGATATCAGAAGCTCAGCCAGCTCCACACAGTCCACCATACGTTCTGCCAAGGGTACGGTGCGCGGTGTCAAGAATCGTGTGCGCAATGGAATAGCCACGTTCTTGCAGCTGCAGCATCAGCCGAATGCCAAGGTAACTATGGCTCCCTCCCACCCGCACACCGTTGAGTCACTTGTTGGTCGAAATTATGCAATCCCAGGGCGCACATCTGGGCGAATTGTTTGCAATTGGTTGCCAGAGAAAGTGCTGGAGCTGCTTTTCAATAAGCATCTTTCACATTTCGTATTTATGTCTCGCTCGTAATCTAATGAACTGCGTGCCAAGTCTCTGCCTCTGCCTCCACACAATCTCCGCTTTCGATGTCTTCTCTCCGTTTCTTCTTCAATTATAATGAAAACCGTTAAGTGGCTTATATTGTCGTTGTCGTTTTGTATGCGCTTAGCGCACGTTTACAACTTGCTTAGATAGCGCTTGGCTTATTTAGATATCGACTTGGGTGAAACGGACAGACAGTCGGGGTTAGCAAGCGGTTTTTGTTTTTCGGGGTTTTTCACCTCTTTCTTTCTCAGTTCATTCCCAAAAGATTAATAGTAGCTTGGGCTAGCTGCACAGTTGGCTAATCGCAGTTAATGTGTTGCAGTTAGGAAATTAAAACAAATCGCACAACTGAATCATAGAAAGTCAACGGTGTTGAATGGAATTGTCATCGAAGCAATTACCACGAGAAAAAGAGTTTCTCTAAGGCGTGTTCTGGGGTCTCGTTTTGTAGTTGAGAAATAGTGGCTGACGCTTGGCTAAGTACTTGTGATTAAAGAAACTGTGATTTCGTTGCATCACCCTTGGGAAATGTCACACACAGTGATTTTAACAAACAAATTTGGAAATTAAACTCTGGAAATGCAGTTAAGAGTTAAGATATTCCAGTGAACCGGATCAAATATTATTTTATTTATTATCTAATTTCAAAACCAAACAGAGAGCACTATGTTAATACTGGATTTGAATGACCCGACCGACTGACAACATAGACAATTTTTTTTTAACTTACTTTACTTTAGGCTGCCTTCACACTGTTTGCATTTCCCCATGAAATTCCACGAATTTGACAATCTGTTTAAATTTATAACATACCAAAAAGCAGGACTATCATGTCTCATGTGTCGAACAGTTTGAAGGAGGCCTAACTGGGACTTGAACTCGGTCCCTCGAAGACTGAAACACACACAGACGACGGGCAGCTTAGCCCACTTGACTATCATCCCATAAGCTACACGTAGCGTAGAAACCATACTTTAGAATGAACCCAGTTTGCATTTGCACACATTTGACAACGACAGACTGCGCTCTCTCTCCTCTCTCTCTCTCTCTCCCTGTAAGAGCATGTCCAACGCTATTCTCTCTTAGGTTGCTTCCCCTCACTCCCCTTGCCTATTACATCCAAATTAAGAACGGGCTTAGCTCGATTCCAAAAGAGTATTTTAGAAAATTCAAGAACGAATGCATTTTTATACTCTGTACCGCCATGTCCGTCCGTCTGTCTGTCCGTATGAAAAACAGATCTCAGAGATGATAAGAGATAGAGGATTGGCATGTATGGGACAAATGCTTCTTATACTTGCAGGCAGATCAAGTTTGTTTTCAATTTTTGCCACGCCGCCCGCGCAATTTTAAAATAAACGTCATATACCCCCAATTTTTATACTCGTTACTCGTAGAGTAGAAAGGGTATACTAAAGTCGTGCAAATGTATGTAACAGGCAGAAGGAATCATTTCCGACCATATAAAGTATATATATTCTTGATCAGCATCAACAGCCGAGTCGATTTAGCCTTGTCCGTCTGTCCGTCCATCCGTCCGTCCGTCCGTCTGTCCGTATGAACAACCAGATCTCAGAGATGGTAAGAGATAGAGGTTTGACATGTATGGGACAAATGCTTCTTATACTTGCAGGCAGATCAAGTTTGTTTTCAACTTTTGGCCACGCCCCCTCCCGCCCATGCAATTTGGGAAAAACTCATATCCCCTACTTTTTAGTAGATTACAGTATAGACAATTTTTTGATCCCTTCTAGAGATAGTTGAGTAATTAGCAAAATGGAATTCAAATCTGCTCTAAACAAGATAAATATCGGAAAGTAGAACGGTTTTTGAGTTATCAGCTAAATTTTCAATTTTAGTGTTTTGACAAAAATAGGGGTCTACTAAAATGCCATTTTCTCTGGTTTTAGTCAACCGATATGTGTAAACTGAAAATTAAAATTTGTTAAGATACTCTTTTTTGACTTATTAAACAAAAAGCGCAGAGTTACGGGTCGGAGAGCATGCAAAACAACAATTAATGATACTCTCAAGAAGAGGTATGTTTACTTAATTGAGAATATAGCGCTTATTTTTCATCCGATTTTGATGACCAAGGGCAAAAAAATGTTTGTAAGAGTTTACCCCATCCTGTCAATATCTGAGACCTGAGCAATTGTTATGATAAGATTGAAAAAAAAACTTAATAAAATGCAGCAAAAAATTAAAAATTATCAAAATTTTTTGAAGTGCTATAACTTCGTCATTTATGATTGGATTTTAAACAACTGTGGTTTGTTTTAGAAATAATTTTTTTTATCTTTAGCAGCAGCACTGCATTCAGCTCCTACTCTAGGTACAGAGCATATTATAGTCGGGCTTGACCGACTTTCTCACTTGTTTTTCAAAAGCGTTCGTTCTAGTTTTTTTTTTTTTTGAGTGTTTCAGACTGTGTACAAAAATGTCCAACAGAACAGGTCTATTTGCTGCTTTTACAAAAAGAAAGTCTATTTAGTTTAGTTTACCATTGGTTTTGAGTCCATCCTATTTCTTAGTAATTACATAATAATTACACTCCGGAAAATAAAAGTTATACGCTTAATTAGCTTTAACAAAGGCAAAAGTGAAAACTTTGTCGAATTTTCTGACCACCAGATGTACTTACTTCATTATTTTGTAATCTTTTTAAACTCAAGAGAATTAATTGATACCATTAAACTGTTTTGATGAAGGTACTCAACTATTTGAATTGTCCTTTCTTTCTGTCTTTTCAAACAATAAAATGTATGAATCGACTTATCCTCTACTTTTAGTAACGGTACTTTTCGCAAAGGCTTTGTGTCAGAGATTTTTTTCTCCTTCAGTTTCACTTCGACAGAAATGGATTGCACATAAACTTTTCTGTTCAATGTTTATCGTGACATTATTATAAGGGTCTAAGAATTTAGGATGCAATTTTTTCAAAGAGACTGGGATCGCATTTAATTATTTTACAATACATAAGTTTTGCTAAGCCTTCTCCTCCTCTTCCTCCTTTTTAAAAAGCTAAGAACTAACCAAGTTGCGCTAAAGTCCTCAAAACTAAACTGTGCCGGTTCAATGTTTAGATTCTTTTCGGTCTATTCGATTCCAAGAATATCGTTTCTGGGATACCGGTATAGAAAAAACTAGAAATATCGAATGCGGTTTGGGTTCTGGTTCTAAGTATAGATCGGTTCGCGTTGGTAAACGGATTTGGCCCGGCATTAAGGGGCACACCTATTGTAATGGCCCAAAAAAAAGGTGATTTTTGGGAATTTTTATTAAAAAATTACTTTAGCAATTATTTCAAAATTTTAAGAATATATTTATACATGTTTCTAGAATATACAGTGAAATTTTTGAAGAAAAAAATTAAATATTTTTTAAGTTATAGTCGATCTCCAACGGCGCGGAAAAAAAGGTCCTTCACTGCTGCAGTGATTCCGGCCTTCTCCGTGGATGAAATCTAAAAAAAAATTCTCGTTAAACTAGATAATATTGTATGTACAATGACCTACGATAAAAAATAAAAATCAAAAATTGACAATATGGCGGCGTTTTAAAAAAATAGTCGAATTTTACCCAAAATTTTGGTCGTTTTTGGCCTGCCAAAATTCGATTTTTTGATCAGATCAAAAATCGATAGGTCATTGTACGGAGAACTATATATAGAACATGTAAAAAAAAATTCGATAGTGATCGAATCATTTGATTTTGAGTAATCACTGCAGCAAATTCGGAAAATGCTGTTTCGAGAAAAACGCGTTTAAAGATAAAATGATCGTTTTCACTGTTATAAGTGTTTTAAAATCATACTTACAGCTAATCTGCTATTCCAGGGCCATATAATTCACCTTCCTCCTCTTCGAAAAGGGCTTGTTCAGCTGAAGTAGCTTTTCTTCGAGATGATCGACCTTCTTTTGAAGAAGCCCTTTGGCGATTCTCAGCGATTCGTACTCTCGTCTCGTCCTTAAGAGCCGCAAAATCTCTTGCTGCAGGTCCAACTATCACTCCCATTACATTGAATATCTTCAAAATTGACGATAAACCGTCATTAAATATTGCAGTTGCAAAATTATTTGACAATTCAATAGTTTTGAAGCCATTATGAAGATGCTTGGGTGAAAAGTGCCAAAGTAAACCGTTGTAGCTTTCATTGTTGTTCTGAGTATTGTTACCTTTACATCTATCAAGCAATTCATACAGATAAGTCTTCATAAATAGGTTTTATAGCTTCTTGTACTTGTGGATCCAGTGGGAGGTAATCGTGTTTAATTTAAATGTACTGGTGATTCCTTCAGCTTCCGCGCGGCTTAGGTTTAAATGGCGACGAAAATGCGTTGGCCGAGTGGAACTGCACTGCAGACGGCTTTGTTTATTTGTTTAAAAGGAAGACCAAAAACTCCATGAGCATTTGAAAGTGGCGCCTGTTGTTTAAATTTTTTTAATGGATATAGCAAAACTGTTAAGAAATGAATATGATAAAAATAATGCTAATGAAAATGGCCGATAAGTAATCTGTATTACGATAACAAACTTCGTCCAAATTAGTAGTCGGTCATATAGCTTGCACCAAGAATTATATTCTGAACTTAAACGGTTGCTAAAAATCTCTGTGAATTTCCGAACCAACTCCTAAATCAGAACAATTTTGCATACCTCAAATAATTCTTAATTTTTTATAAATTCTTGGTTTTAGCGCCAAATTCTCATCTTCTGATATGTGTCAGATAAACTTAGATTTTACGCTATAAGAAGGCTCTATTTAGAACATAAGAAATCGGCCCTTAATGAGATATTTTGGTTCTATCAATCTCTGGCTTGTGTACTTCTAGTTCTTGTAAAAAAGATAAGAATCAACAGTTTAAAGCCAAATTCGAACTGCAATGTTTGAGAAGCTTTTTCGCGGCTAGTTACTTCTTAGCTGGTGTTGCCAGTTGGGATCGAACCCAGTTAAAATCTGACGATTTTATGATAGCGTGTTTATGGTAAATTAGAAACCATCACTTTCTTTGCCTCTTCGTGCTTGTCCAAAGTGGCTGTTCTTTTATTATGAAGAAAATCAAACTTAAATAGCTTCTACCCAACCGTTTTCAAAACATATTGATTCACATTTAAAAACTATTGTTTGTCTTTCAACATATTCCGTATTTCTTGTCTCGCAATCGATGGATTATCTCTTTAACGCTTTTCCGTTCCAAATTTTATCAGCCATAAATCAGTTCATTTTTTAGGTTGGTTAAAACTTTTGTTTCTGCTCTGGCAATAGTCCATAAATTCAGATCTGTTTGTTTGTTACTTGCTTTTATGCTTTTTAACTTTTATGACTAAGAGATTTCCCTTTATCTAAATTAATGCTCAGATTTTAGATCGCTTTAATTGTTTTGTCTGCATTTCACTTTCCATGGGCCGCGGAGCAAACATAAACTTGATGAATTGATGGAATGTTGGCCCGCCTTTGACTTGGAAGTAGATTGGCATAAATTAGGCAAATGCCAAATGAAAAGAAATGTCTTGTATTTTATGGCCTTATAGCGGTTCACATGCAAATTAGCCAGTCCAACTAAACAATACGAAAAGTGAGATGCTGTTAATTACAAACGAAAGTGGAATTGGAAATGAAGGCAGCCCGTGCCTGGCCTAAAGTTAAGCTTGGCTTTAAGCCATAATTAGAGCAATCGGTGGGCATTTACCATATTTTTGGTTGGAGGTGATGTTTGCTCTCACAACACCAAACAGAAACCACAACTCATGCTACCTTCATTTTGTCACTTGCGAGAAGTTGCCGACATCAAGAGCGACGATGGCATTGGCATTAGCCTCTATATCGGAGTTTGTTGCTCAACTCATCGATTGGCAATCACTTCGCTGGCTGACGGCTAGCTGGCTAACCATACAAGTGACCTGCTTTCTCTTTTTCCATTGGATGCGGCAACTGCATCAGCAGCAGCAGCAGCAGCGTCAGCTTGACAAAAACTCGCTCCGAGGTTAACCGTGCAAATCACAGGTGCGCTAATTGTTAATAGACTCGCGTGTTTTTTTTTTTGGCAATGCAAATTAAGGTCCAGAGTTGACATTGACTGTAATCAGGTACGAGGGCTAACTTTTATATGGCTGGTGTAGAAAACATTTAGTGTGACCAGTTTTTTTAAACATTTTTTAGACAAAAATTAATAGGTAGAAAATCGAAAACCCTACACTGCGTTATGAGGTAAAGAGAGGTAAAATACTGGTTTCTCTTAGTGTAAAAAATGAAGTGTATTTAAAATTCCCAATTGGTTCAATCACTTTGCTTATAAAATGAAGGATGTTTTCTGACCTTGAGAGCTAGTTTCAAAAACAAATTGGTAATTGCTTAAGGATTTGATGGATTTAATTTAAGGTCATTTTGAACCAATATGAAGGACTCTGCTCTTGTTTCAAGAATGCCTTGGGGTAAGGGATGTCGGAGTATCGATATCGAATAACTTTTGACAATATTTTCGTAAATTCTTTTTTGGTTTGTATTCAAAGAATATTGACAATATTTCACTAGGACATTTTATGGGGCCATGAAGTCGATAATCAATAGATTTTGTAATAGATTTCCGACAGAAAAAGCAAGTCTTATTTAAGCATATCCTACAGTAATCTTTTATAAGAACGATGTTGAAAATTCCAAAAAAGATCCACCGAAACCAACAAATTAAAAGTTCTTGAAAAATCTTTACCTCATTATTTTATTGTTCAGAAACATTCAAATTCAACTTATTTCATTTAAACATATATTAATTTACCATGATGAGCATATCCACTGCAAAGTTGCACATTTGCTTTTTTTGGTTGTATGTTTTAATATTATCTCGGTATGATAGAATGGTAAGAGTGTTGCACAAAATGTCACTTAAACAACAAATACTAAAAAAAAAAACAAGTTAGAAAGTCAGTCAAGCCCGACTATAACATACTCTGTACCCGGTCTTTGATGAATGCAATGCGGTGTTGGTTGGGGGTGCGTAGGACCGCTCATGCAAACTCTATTATTTCTTCGGCGATTCGATACATATCGCTATTGACGAACTATCTTTAAAAGGTACAAATATATAGATATGGCCTTTTTTCAAAATTGCGGGGGCGGGAGGGGGCGTGACAGACGGACATGGCTATATCGACTCGGCTGTTGATGCTGATCAAGAATATATATACTTTATAGGGTCAGTTTCTGTAACATACTTTTGCACAAACTTAATAGATTCCATATACCTTTGGTCCAGAGTATAAAAAGTACGAAAGATTCTTCAAGTAAAATTCATTTTAAGGAATTATTCATTCGTAGGATGTTAAAACTATTACATTCCGAAAACCACTTCTGTTTTTGTAACGTTCGCATTGCTTCTAATTTTGTCATTATTTTGGAAACCGAATTTCAGTTACTTTTTAAAGTGCTTGCTAAAAGCTATATTACAGAAAATTAGGAAATAACGATTTATCGATATTTACTGAATCCTATAAATCAGATATACATTTTGTGAATTTTGAAAGATTTCAACAGCTCTACTTAATACTATAACTACCAAAAAGTAAGATCAAGAAGATTTTCGTATGAAAAAAAGGTGTGAGTGTAGTTAACACTCCCGAGGATTTGATGTGAAACATGACGCAAAATGTAAGGGCTTAATCAAGGTATACTAAACAAGGTAGGCCTACTCACTCTTTCGCTCCCTTGACAACTTGTTAAATTTCAGTCAGTAAGCAACTGTTTTAAGCGAAGCATCTCCGCGGACGAATTTTTTGTGTTTTACTTAGTAGCTTAGTAGGCTTTGTATTTAAATATATTACTCTCTCGCTCTCGCTCTCTTTGACACAAATATATGGAGTTGTGAGAGAGCGAATGAGCCTACCTTGTTTAGTATACCTTGGGCTTAATGTCAAAATAAGTGTATATAATTTCTTTCAAAAAGAGAACAAAACTATAAGGGAGCTGAAGTACCAAATTACTCCATGATAAGCTCCGTTTATACACTGTTACGTTACAGTTTAGTCACCGTTTTGTCACTGTTTAGTCACTGTTAAGTTTCTGTTTAGTCACTGTTCAGATACCGTTGAGTCACTGTTTAGTCAAGGTCAAGTCACTGTTTTATCAGTGTTTTGTCACTGTTAAGTAACAGTTCATTCTGATACTGTTAAGTCCTTGTTAAGACACAGTTTTTTCACTGATTTGTGACTGTTTAGATAGTGTTGTCACCGTTCAGTCACTGTTTAGTCACTGTCAAGTTAATTTAGTCACTGTTAAGTTTAGTCACTGTTTTATTTAGTCACTGTTTTGTCACTGTTAGAGTTGTCCCAGTTTAGTCACTGTCAGTCAGCTTTTTACCGTTTTGTCACTATGACTGTTTAGTACCTGTTGTCACTCTGTTCAGTCACTGTTTAGTTACTGTTTAGTCACTGTTTACTGTTATCACTGTTTAGTCACTGTTAAGACACAGTTTTGTCACTGTTTTGTGACTGTTTAGATACTGTTGTCACTGTTCAGTCACTGTTTAGTCACTGTTTAGTCACTGTGTAGTCACTGTTAACTTACTGTTCAGTCACTATTTGGTCACTGTTTAGTCACTGATCCTTTCTTTCCACCCTCTTTTACAGCGTCACGTGACGCTGAAATCAAATTTTACTCCTACTTAAATATTCCGTACCGAAATTAAAGATGTTTGACATCAAAAATAACAATTTTGTACTTGAATCAAGTATTTTCGTAGTAAACTATTGACACGTTTTGTAAGTGATTCAAGTACAAAAGCATTTCAATGGTCCCACCAAAAGTGACGAAAACTATAAAAACAAATGCCATCCCTCGCATTAGCCAAGTGTGAACACTTACAAGCAGTCGTGAGTTTTCTCCAGTTTGAAATTGAATTGGAAATACAGCTTGGCGACGTTCACTCGATCTGTTAAAAGTTGACTTTCCATTTGACCGCAGCTTGTTTGTTGTTCATGAACTTTTTAAAGTGAATTATTTTTTTCGCTTTTGTCTTTGACAAACGGAAAATGCAACAGCAGCTGCATTTTCTGGCATTTCTATAACCAGGCGAATTCTCGTCACACCGGTTCTAGCATGCAGTTCATTGATATGTGCCCACCTCTGCCTCTGCTTGGTTCATTAGCCAAAGCAGACGCCACCAAAGTTGGCCAACTAACGGAAATGTTAATTGTCAAATGAAATAAGCGAACCCCGAACCGGTTCACGCTTACAAAATAAGCCATCATAAATTGCTGGGGAAAAATTCCAGATTGCATTTCCATTGTGTGACTGGCGTGTGGCTGTGGCCATGTCGCCCGCTGTGTTCGATTGCCGGGCTAGCAGTTTTCCCATTATTGCTTAATTGTATTGATTAATAGGATTTTGAGTGACATGTTTGGTTACGTGAGTCCGAGCTAATGAACTCGCCTGTCCACCAAAAGAGAAGGCCATGCAGATGTAAGTATCGATGCGATGACCAAATTCCCCATTTCTTCTGACCATGACAAACCACCAAATCTGTGCTGCATGGCGAATGCTGACCTGCTTTCCATTAGTCTCAAAACTAGAACTTCATCTCCTCTCTCTCTTTCTCTTTGCCCACAGTGCTACAAAGAGAAAGACTTGGGCAAGGTGGTGCTGTACACCACCAGCATGGGCATCATACGGGACACCTACACGAAATGTGCCAATGTCAAGCAGATTTTACGCACTCTGCTGATCAAGTTCGAGGAACGGGATGTCTTTATGAGTGTTGAGTACCAGGCGGAGATGCGTCAGCGCATGCTCACTTCGCATATAAGAGTGCCCCAGCTGTATGTGGAGGGTCAGCATATTGGCGATGCGGATACCGTCGAACGCTTGAATGAGTCCGGTGAACTGCGCCAACTGCTCGAGCCCTACAAATCCATGGCCAGCACCTACACCTGCCAGACCTGCGGTGGCTATCGATTACTGCCCTGTCCCCTCGTGCAATGGCTCCAAGAAGTCTGTTCATCGGAATCATTTTACAGCCGAATTTGTGGCCCTCAGGTGCATGAACTGCGATGAGGTGGGACTGGTTAAGTGTCACAATTGTTAAGGGGAGCCCAGGACTGGAGTGCGGACCATCTCATAGGTTTAAGGCGCAAGTGCATTTATTTCCGCTCTTTTTTATTGTTGTTGTAAACTCACACTAATCGTAAGCCCAGAAACGTAACTCAGTCAACAAATTGAAATCCGAACAAGAAGAAATTAACATTTATTAAGCCAAATTAAAAGTTAAATACAAGGTGTTAAAAAATAAATTTTCCAAAACATATTTTTTTAGAAAATTTTTTTTCAATTTTTCACCCTCTCCTGGAAAATATCACGAGAAAATATTTTACCGCCCACAAAAAATACATTAATGGGAAGTGTCAGTATTTCATTTAACATTCGAATGGGACCGTAAATATGCAAAATTGCCGTATTTGCGCCGCTGGAAATCCTCAGGAGATTCGAAGTGCACTCTTCCATGACGAAAAAGGGGCCCAGTTTAGGTGCGGCCGTTAGTGCGAAAACGAGTCATTGAGCCGTTTTCTTTCAAAATGAAAATGGCCATGCTGTTACCATCAACCAGGAGCGTTATCGCGACATGATGACCGATTTTTGCTGCCAATTATTCGACGTATGATATGGTTTCGCAGACGGCGCTCCACCTTGGGTCGCATAAGAATCGATTTTCTGAAAAATTTTTCGGCGTTATTTCAAAAAAAGATTTGGACTGGCCAAAAAAAAATAACGCTAAACCACCTATTAAAAAATTTTTGGGGATTAAGTCGTCTAAGTTTATCGTTAACAAAGGGAACGAACGTAGAAGAGCTCAATTGGGAATGAATAGCCCAACTAAGTATTGGAAATTATAGCAGTTGGAAATTTGCTCCAAGAAGCTTAAAAGGGCACAATAGGCTTTGAAATGCTCGGAGGCAGCCATTTAGAGATATAATTAAGAATAAAAAAAAAAAAAAAAAAAAATTTTATAAAATGTCGTCAATATCCTTAAAAAATGTACTCAACAGCTTCACGCTCATTTTTTATTCAAAATTGGAAAGTCACCATTTATATTTTTGTATGTGTAGCTTCAAAGTTAAGCTTGGAGCTAATCGTTTGAAGGCAAAACTCTGGCTCAAATAACCTTTACCATCTGAATCACTATTATGGAATTTCAATATAGAGCTCTGTAAATGGTTTAAGGTTCGATCCAATGGAAAACAAAAACTGTTTTTATACCCGTTACTCGTAGAGTAAAAAGGGTATACTAAAGTCGTGCAAATGTATGTAACAGCCAGAAGTAATCTTTTCCGACCATTTAAAGTATATATATTCTTGATCAGCATCAACAGCCGAGACGATATAGACTTGTCCGTCTGTCCGTCCGTCTGTCTGTCTGTATGAACAGCTAGATCTCAGAGATGGTAAGAGATAGAGGTTTGACATGTATGGGACAAATGCTTCTTTTATCTGCACCCAGATCAAGTTTGTTTCAAATTTTGGCCACGCCCCCCCCGCCCCCAATTTAGAAAAAAGTTATATCTCCTACAGTTTTAAAGATAGACAATTCGTACCTTCTAAAGATAGTTAGTAATTAGCAAAATGAATCGATTTGCCGAAGATATGATAAAGATCGGATGAACGGTTCTCAAGTTATGAGCAAAAAAGTGAACCACAGCCCCCCTACCACCCCTCCCACCCTAAAAAAATGTTGCATACTTTTTGGATGGTCACCCTAAGGAACGCAGGAACACTGTTAAACATGTTTTTCATGAGTAACGGGTATATCGAAGTCGGTAAGAGCCGACTTTAACTTACGCTCTCGTTTCTAACAATTTTCTGCCAATTTCCGGATTTTTCAAAATTTAATAATAACGTTGATTATATTTTAAAATGTGAAGCTTCGAGAATAAGTTTGGAGCTGATTGAACAAAAAATTTCATTCAACAGTCTTAAGCCGATTTTTCGACCTTGGGGTAGACTTTTCATAATATAAAAGTCACGTATTTCATACTTTTGTATTTACCAAGTTTTTGCCCAAAAAACCTTCACCTACCATTTTTCCGAGAGATTGTTATGCGGTTACTTGACCACCCATTTCCCACCCAGTGGGTCTAATTTTTCGGAAGATTGGTATGTTTACGGTTTTAAATTTTTCTTATAGATCCTTAGAAATAAGTTTGAACCTGATCGGATAATAAACAAAAAAGCTTTCAAAGACAAGTTATCCGCTAATTTTCCACATTTGCTGACAGAATTTTCCAAAATCTGATCTTTGTACTCCATTTCAGCACAAGATAAACTACTGTGAAAAATAATCTTTCTATCTCTTCTATATCTATCTATATAGAGATTAGCATAGTACCCATCGCGCTTCACTGCGCCTTCAACAGTATGGAACCAATATCAGAATCAGTTTGTAGTTAATTGTGAGAGTCAATTCTTATTGGATTTTTCCGAGCTGGGGACTTACCTAATTTGAAAATATTTATTAAATTTGTGTCCCCCGTAGAGCCCACAAATCGAATCTTACATACGTAGTCTTGAAATCAACGTTTTTCTACTTTGCCTTTTCCCTCCAATTCCTACCAACCTCACAACCACTAACCATCAACTTTCCACACACTTAACACACACATCTCACCTACATCCCATCCACACTCCACCCCCTAATCTAGCTAATCGAATCGAGTCGTATTTAGTAGTTTCAAGCTAATCGGAGAAAAAAGTTTTTATATAGTTTTAAGAGTTTTTTTGCAACGCACAGAAATATTAATTTCCGACCCATTAAATTCTTGATCAGGGCGACGAGCTGAGTCGATTTAGCTTTGTCCGTCCGTCTGTCTGTTTCTACGCTAACTAGTCTCTCAGTTTTTAATCGTGTAACTAACTCTATTTAACTATATAACTACTTGCTAATATATACAACTGAATTTGATCTAAGCGACGATGACGAAATTCCGCGCAACTCTATCTATCATCGATAGCTTCCATAAATATCGATAGGTGGCTGCAGATATCGCAAGAGGGAATTAATCGGGGATGTCACAGTTCTGTGTTCGCAAACGCCCAAACGGATTTCGACCACGGCAGCACATCCTCGCATTTAGCGAACGAACAAAAACAATTCGACGGGTTCCTCGTCGGACGGCCATTGCCTGGGCAAACCTCGTTTGCATGTTTCTCATTGACCTCGACACCAAAAACTTTTCGAAGAAACAACGCGAGTCTCTACTCGGAGTACAATACCCAGTACTACAGACTCCGCCACCTCAACGCAAACGCAACACGAAGCCCTCAATGGCGAGGCAACACAAAGTCCTCAACGCGAGGCACCACGAAGCCCTTGACGCGAGGCAACATCAACCCAGCTCGAACGAACTTGCCTATCGACCCCCTCTCGAAGCCTCAACCAGAGAAAAAACTACTGGCTTGACGACTCATCCTGCTGGCGCATTTCTAACTCTAATGTCTAATCGACATAACTACAACTCCAATGGCTTATCACAGCAAGCCACAGATGCTCTGCTAAAAGTTGCATTTCCGATCAATTCCCTTATGCGATAGCTGCAGCCAGGGTATTACTACAGATAAGAGATACCTAATTGAAGATTCTTATCATTTTTTCCGCTTATAAATAGTTCGCTGGGTGGTTGCTACTATTGTAAATATTCAGCTAATGAAGCGAAATTCATCAGTTCGCTTGGCATACTTTTAGGCGGTCGCAGAAAATGATTCACAAGTGAGTAAAACAAACTTGCATGCGTTTGAGAGTAATAAACCTTTATACGTTTGGAGAAGCATGTGAGCTTTAACTCGGCAATGATTGCTTTCCATTCTTGTATTTCTCTTCCTGTCTCCCTCTCTCTCTCACACACACACACACACTATGTGGCATCTATTCTGCTTGCTCTGGGCAATTATGTAAACCGGCTTCACTCTTTGCACACCGACCATGCAATTTTCTCGCGCCATTTAATTTTTGTCGGCCTGCCTGCCTCCTCCGTGTCTACGTTTGCCTTTTCTGGCAGTCAGCCCGGCGACCCATTTGCCATTGCCATTGCCATTTGCTTTTGCTTTTGGTGTCTTTGTTAGTTATTGTTATGGCCCTTTTTAATGTTATTTTCCACTTGGCTCACACTTTTGTTAACATGCCGCCCGCACGCACTGACCAGCCAAACTGACCAGGAACACAACAAAAAACCCTTTCTTTGCAATCCTGCTCAGCTCCAGCAGCAACAGCAGCGGCAGCAGCGGGGCACTGTTAAAATTGTTGTGTTTCCGCTTTTGCCTGCTGGCTGACTGGCCCCCAGATCGTTAAATTCACAGGCGGCTACATTGTAATTACCAAACGGAGCCACCAAGCGACCCGTCGAGCTGTTGGCCCAAATCCTCAGTCAAGGCGGCTTGATTTATGCGTCCAACAGCGCCGACGTCATACGCAATTTTTCATAAACAATTTGGCACACACACACACACACACTTTAGCGGGAAAAGAAGAAAATACCGTGCAATAAGTAAATATTGTAAATGCCGGTAATAAGAGCCAACGGCGGTGGCAACCTGTCGCTGTGCAGTTGAGTCGAGTTCCGTTCGCTGCTGCTGCCGACGCGTTTGTTAACTTTATCCACGGTAATTAGTTTATGCGCAATTTCATATGCAATTCAGTCGTTAGGCATTTTTTGGGGGTGTGTGTTTGTGTGTGTGTGTGCCATACTTGCGGGCTGTGGCCCCAAAATGTTCCCCTAATGCTGCCTACTTTTAGGCGCAGGTGTTTTAGAGCTCACTATAAATTTGGTTTGTCGTTCCCAATTGGCGACAAATAAAATTAGCAACACATTATGTTTTTGGCCAAAAACTTTCAAATTGCAGCTCATTATGTGGGGTTGCGGCTCGATTCGGCCGGGCCACAAATCACGAGCAGCTACTCAACGGATTATTAAGTGAAAATTATGGCACTCCAAAGGCTCATAAAGCATTTACAATGCCTGAAACGGCAGCAGCAGCAGCAGCAGCGGTTAGTAACATTTTTTTTATTGTCATTTCCTTTGCTGTGGCTGGCTGGCCCCTAACCCATTTGGCGGTTGGTGGCCATAAAACTAACATAGCTCACATTATGGAATAGCCCAGTTACAGCCACACTGAGAGCATCAGCACTCCCAGCCAACCAACCAGCGACGATTTGACTCAGCTCTGAGTGTGTGCATAAGTTTTAATCTGCCTTTGTTACAATCAGCTGGATCTGCGTTTCTGCAGTTGCTGTGAGATATATAAATACCAAACGGTAGAATAAAGGAGACGGGATGAGTGACGTTGGAATGCTCTTTCCAGAAGGAAACGTTAGTAAAGTGATTTCTAAGCAAGGCAAATGGATAAGCTAAGAGTGGATTTTACATGCAAGCTGCAAGCAGAGCTGTGTTCCAAAGTCTTCTTTTTTTGGAATGGCCTTTGACTCAGTCCCAATCCACTTCTCTATCTGCAGTCGATTTGGTGTCGATCTCAAAAGTCATCGCGCTTTAATCTCGTGGTATAGAACCGGTGCCTTTCAACTCGTGGCTGTTCCTATGTTCGGTCTTTCAGCCAATCGAATTATATCGCTGCCGATCCCGTTTCCACTTAAGCAGGGCCTTTGTCTCTCCAACTCCCCATTTTCTTTCTCCTCTTCAATTCGCCGCCTTCGTTACTTTCGACTTACTGTTCTGTGTGTAATTATCTCAAACAACCCATCCAACCCACCAAAACCTTAGCTTGTCTGGGAATCGAACTCAGGACACATATAACAAAATCTGGTTTGAAAACAATGGTTAATGGACCGACGACTTTTGAGCCCCGATAGACGCCCGTCGTTGAGAAATGCCTATGAACAGGTCATAGCTTTCGCGATGTGGAATTCAGAACACGAATTTTTTACGTTTTACTTTTCGTTTTAGCCAGTCTCTTAGAAACCGAAAGTGCTCGTAAAAAGTATTTAGGCCTGTTCCCGTTTCCGAGTCCGATTAATCGGAATTGGCAGGAGTTGTGATTCCTAAGAAACTTTGCCATCTTTTTGCCATCCAGAGGATCGATTGAAGGTAATTAAGATTTTGAAGTTAAAAGTCGAATAACACAGTCGGTTTTTGGACGCGACAACATTTAAGAATTCCTATTCCTCATGATTTGATCGAAATCGAAAACGGGGACAGGCCTGATTATCTATAGGTATTAGAGACCTGCACGAAGTGATTACACGATGCAAGAATCATGAGTACAAATACTCATTTTGCCGAGTATAGTTACTTTTTTTTGTAACAGGTAATCATTTTCATGAGTACGAGTAGTAATCGGACACAGACAGCGGAGCGGAGAGTAGCATATCAGCTTTGGAAAATCAAACGCACAGAGCACATAGCGAGCCCGCATACCAACGTTTTAGCTGAGCGGAGCATTTTGTATGTAAAACTCGTAAGCTCCGCTAGCTCTGCTCAGCTCCGCGTTCTGTGTGCGAGGGGCCTTAGAACTATAATAAACACCATAAAAGAAATACTAAATTGTCGATGTGTGCTTAAGAAATACGCGAATAACTTCCATCAACCGGCTCTCGGTTGGGAAGCAAAGTTTGGGAGTCAACAGCCGGCACTTGGCTGATGACTTATTAAATCGCGGAAAAATATCTATGCGGATCAAAAATAGTAATATTGTCAAACAAACCTTACACCCAACCAGGTAAAAAACATGTAAGGATCATTGCATAAGCGCAGTTCGCAGCTAAGGGTTCTCCGTGGTAATAAAACCGCTAAATGCTTAAGAAACTGCTTTTCGAGGCCAAAAATGAGCACAAATGAGCACTACATTACCATGATTATGATAATACTGAACTGCGATAAATACCATGGATGACCATTAATGATGAACTTAGATCCGCAACGATATTTTTCCGCGATTTTATGATTTGTCAACACGGAAAGTTTGAAGTTTCCTTATGATTTTGGCAATATTATTTACTATTGAAGAGATTGCGGTGTGAAGCTATAAAATTATTCTATGGTATCAATTTGCGAAATTTTGTCGTGAATAAAAATGTATATTCTTCATGTTCCTCCTCCCGCGAGTTTTTGGCTTAAGATATGACCAACGCTTCCACAACTTGCTTATAATTCTAAAAAAAAAATCCATTCGCGTACTCTTCCAAAAAGTCTTCGTGGTATTCATAATAATTTGTATATTCTTTATTAATAGCTGTGTGAATTTGAAAAAAAAAATTATTACAATTGGCTTTCAGCTTTGCGTTTGGAATGTAAAAATAAATACTGCTTGGTCCCTAACTTGACTCCCACATCAACTAAACAACGAGCAAGATCCGTAAATCTTGAACCATTTACGGTCTCAAAGGGACGAATGTCTTGAGCGACAAATTTAACGCTGCTCTTTGTCACTTCTTCTCGTACTCGGTCATCGACAACCACTCGTGATTTTTATACCCTTGGAGAGGGTATATTAAAATTGTCCGGATGTTTGTAACGCACAGAAGGAAACATCTCCGACCACATAAAGTATATATATTCTTGATTAGCATGACGAGCTGAGTTGATATAGCCATGTCCGTCTGTCCGTCTGTCCGTCTGTCTGTCCGTCTGTCCGTCTGTTTCTATGCTATCTCCTCCGTCAGTTTTAAAGCTATCTCAACCAAACTTTGCACGAAGTCTTTTGGTATAAATACGCTGCACATTTGTCGGAACCGGCCGGATCGGATGACTATAGCATATAGCTGCCATAGGAACGATCGGTTGAAAAAGTAGTTTTAGTGAGAAAAACTTTTTTGTTTTCAATGCTATCGCTCCCAACCCCCGTATTTATAAGTTTTTTATGCTTTCACATAATTTCAGCAAGTTTTATGCAAATCGGGCAACTATATAGTATAGCTGCCATACAAAAGATAGGTCTGAAAAAAAGTCTCAGTGAGAAAAACTTTTTTGTTTTCAATGCTATCGCTCCCAACCCTCGTATTTATGAGTTCTTTATGCTTTCACATAATTTCAGCAAGTTTTATGCAAGTCGGGCAACTATATAGTATAGCTGCCATACAAAAGATAGGTCTGAAAAAAAGTCTTAGTAAGAAAAACTTTTTTTGTTTTCAATGCTATCGCTCCCACGTTGTACAGATCTATATTATATACTACCACACAATTTTGTCAAGTTTGATTTAAATCGGATGACTATAGCATATAGCTGCCATAGGAACGATCGGTCCAAAATGTAGTTCTAGTGAGAAAAACTTTTTTGATGAATATATCGTATAGCTATATATCAAACTGGCAGCATATATCATGCTCCAAGGGTATATAAACTTCGGTACAGCCGAAGTTAGCTTCCCTCTATTTTTTTAATTCAGGCCATACTTTGCTGGTGCTTGAGCGTTTGCAACAAACATGTTTTCGCAGGTTTGATGGACTGGATCCTTTGGGAAATTTAAAAGTTTTTTCGCATCTATTGCACAACACTTAGACAACAAATTCGGAAGTATTGGCCTCCGAAAATCTATCGCTCGAACCACTTGCTTCAATCCGCGTGTACACTCCCGACTAAAGCTTTCTACATACGTCCATGTTATTTCTTAACAAATTGTATACGACCGGCCCGATGTAGAAATAAATCGAAAACTAAATTTGATTAAGTAAAAACGAGTAAAATGAGTAAAACGGTGCGGTTCCTACTATTCTATGGTGCCACGGTGCCAATTTGACAGCAAGGTAATCGTACTCGTTTGTAATCATACTCGGCGAGTACTACTCGATTACTATTTTACTTACTCGTGCAGGTCTCTATTACGTATGCATAAGAATATCGTGTCACATGTTAGTTAGCAAATTCCTCCGAAAGGGCTTGACTGACTGAAATATCGGAATATCGTTTTTCATCAATCGTTTCAATTTGCCCTATCTGTATGCGTGTGTTACAGTAAACAATAAACCATCGAGCATTTACATCTGCTTCGTTCCTTCGTCTCGCATTAGAGGACAATTCAAAAATGACTCCGCAGAGACGTGGTGCTCATCAAAAAAAGTGCAACCACCGGTAATTGGGATGCCACCAGAACCATTCCTAGAATTAATTCGTGCTTTCAAAAGACATTGTTGGGAGCAACAGAAATAATGCACAATACAGCGGCATATGGTCAGCAATTTAATTCAACCTTCAAAATCAAATGCCAAGTGTACCATAAAGTGTACTCATTGCTGCCAATGCCAAACGAACCACATACATTTTTACACGTCTATTTTATGGGCGGTGAGGACGTGAACCGTTATGGTGTGCCCAAAGATTGAAGAGCTAGTGGAAACACTAAGGTCAGAGCGGAATAAATGTTCAGAGCTGGAACTCCCTTTTGAATGAGACGAAGGGTGTATGAGCAACTTTTTTAATATTGCTCCATGCAATGAATTATTGAAACAAATCCATGAATTGCAAAGAGACAATCACGCTATTGTTATCAATCCTGATCAAACACCAGCTGGAGTGCACGCGCGTTGAGTTAATTCGCCTGCTGTTGACTACGTTGCTGGAATAATGGTGGGCGACCGCCTTGGCAAATATACCAGGTATGATTAACATTTTAAAGGATCAAGTTCGCTTCAAAGGATAGACACTCTTAAAGTACCTGCAGGAATTAACGCTTATCTAACCGGTGTGTGAGTACGACTGTTTTGTTCGATTTTCTCTTAATAGTGCCTTCAATTCCCTAGACGACTGCCCCTTGTATAATTGTGACCACAGAGAGGTCTATTGAGTTTAGCGAATAGCCAGAAGCCATATAATGCTAAGTCAGGCGAATACTGTGCTTCCGTAACGATACGAGTCGAGTTTTTGGCAAAATGATCACTAATCGAGATTTTACTTTTCTGAGGCCCGAATGGTCACTCAAAATGGTTTTCACTGATCCATACCCAACTGAAGCCTACTACGCAGAACGACAGAAAATTCCTTTCGTCACAGTATTTCACATAAATAGATCCACTTTCTAACAGGTCATGAGCATCAAAGCAAAGCCAAGGTATTTCTAATTATATGAAATACTGTAACGAAAGGAATTTTCTGCCGTTCTGCGTACGGGGCTGAAAATTTAAAAAAAATATATCACTTATATCTTAGGATAACAGTTAACACGTAGATCTAAATTAACTGATACATAGACACAAGGCACAATCGAATTTAACATCGCATACAGTTACTCGCTTGATCATTTGTTTATTACTTTACTTCGTAGACGCAGAGTTTAAGATAATTCTTGAAAAATCCTTTGAATCTGTTTCTGCGTGTTCTTGCATTATCTGTTACCAACTTGAGCACCAAGTCAACCAGCCCCACATTATTTTCACTTTACTGTCTCCAAAAAAAAGTGCATGGCAGTTCAGAAGTGCGCGGCGCTGAGTAGTAAATAAAATAGAAAGGCAAAGTGCGGCTAAAAGATAAGAAAAGTAAGCAAAGAATTGATTAAAATTTATGCGCATTATTCGCCTTAACTTTCACAGATTCACACACACTGACACACTCAGAGATGCGAGTTTATTCAATAAAGATGTATTCGCCTTTATCGAAAGTTTGCCATCCAACTTCCCTTTGATGTGGGTGGCTGGTGTCTGGCTGGTGGCGCATTTAAACAACATTTTGATTAAATTATTTTAATGGCGACTGCCAGATATATGGCAAATATATGCATTGGCTTTATCGCTGTCTCATCTTGCGCTACTTGCGCTACAGCAACCAATTAATTCAGCTGCGAACTATTAAAGCACACACTGGGCGCTCATAAATTGAAGCGCCAGCAGCAGGAGCAGCGGCAGCAGCACATCATGAAGCAACTCTCCAGAGGAAGCTGTAAATGAATGAATATTTCATAGATGCGAATGCGTGTAGATGCAGATGTAAAAGGCAGGCGCTTACCAAAACGACTATTCGCCGTATTAGCTAAGCCAGCAGCTGATGGACGACTCGGGCAAGGTATTTGGCCGGGATTTGGATTTTTTCGGAGCACCTGCCCGCATGAAGCAGCTCAGCGCCCTCCGCTGCTCTTTTCCCAGTTTCTCTTTTACACTGACTGACTGGTAAATATTTATTGAACACGATTCGCTCGTTAGTCGGACGCAGAACACACATAGAGAAGAGTCCCCCATGGCTGTTGCTCTGCCTTGCATACATACATTGGAGTATGTACAATACATATGTACGTTTTTCACTTCGATTCATTCAGTAGAATTTTTCAATTTCTTTGTGTGGCAGTACCTGAATAGATGTGTACAGCCAGAGCTCTTGATTATGAGCAGGGAATACTCTTTTATATTTTTATCAAGATTTACAACTTGATCATCTGCATTTCTGTGTCACCTGAATGGCCATTTATCTAAATAAAGTTTGTACTCAAAGAAATCGGTTAACATTAGGGAAGCTGTGTGTATGCGCTTGGACACGGCTAGAGTATACGCTTACCTATGGAAAAGGGCAAAAAATATATGCATACAAAGAGCAGAAACATTGTGAGCCTAACGGCACCAAATAACCGGACCTCTCGACACAAAAGCGGAGAGTCCACTTTTCGACGACCGTCGACTCCTGTCTAGTAATAAAAATTTTTATTTATTAGTTGCAGTTTTTTTACTTGACATTTACAACGACTCAACGATATGTTTTCGACGTGGGAATACTTCCCGAGTCCTTAATAAAAACTGGTATTTTTAAAAATGGTTACCGCAAAAGGTTCACAAGCTACCTAGGAATATCGTTTCAATATGCAAAAACCAAAACTTAAAACGATTCTTAATTTTTGTAGAATAAAGTGCAGTCTTTGACACCATTATAAAAATGCGGTCCTGTTTGAGCTAGGTGACTTAGGGCTGTCAACGAAGTCCATAATGTCGAATAACTTTATATTGGTTACCTTTATGAAAAGCTACCAGCTGGTTAGGTCAGAGGTTAATTCGTTTTAAAACATAAAATAAATGCAATTTAATTTGTAGGGTATAATAATTTTGCCCAGAAGTTTGCAATGCATGGAAATATTCATTTTCGACACCATTACCTATTCAATCTTGATCATTGCGTCGATCTTAGTAGATTCAGCTTTCTCCGTTCGTCCGTTTTAAAGCTATTGATGTGAAATTTTCCACAGAGTTTTTTTCAGACGCATTGGCTGATAATGGGTCTAAGAGAGAACAATAGTTATTTTTTCACTTTGATCGTTCTTAACTCGCTGATTACACAAGTTTACAAATTATTACATTTTTCTATGTATTCCCTACAATTTGATGTTACTCCCTATGTAAAATCAAACTAAAATGAATCCGAATATGGGGCTTATAAATTTCTCAGAAGAACTGATTTCGAGATAATTCCAAATTACCGTTTTCGCATTTACACTTAATTTCAAATATCTCAATAACGAAATAACTTATGAACAAATTTTGTATCCCAATTAAAGCTAATAAAAATATCTTTCATTCGTTCACACATCATTTTATTGTCAAAGTTATGGTGTAGCTGTTAATCAATGGGCGTATTCAGCAGGTAATTCCGATTTACGATTTGTGATTTATGATTGCCGACTTTACCTGCTGAATACAGTGATTGACGATTGGGATTGGGAAATTTGACAATCATGTTTGTTGAATAGAAATCGAACAAAAAGTATGATTGGTTAAAGATTGCTGGGTCAGCCTACCTTTGTACAGACATTCATATGAAATTTTCTATTTAACCAATCCATCAATTTTGGAGATTTTCTGTGAGTGTTTTGCATTGATGAAAAGTACTAAGGCTTCAGAATATCACATAGTATGCAATCAATTCCATTCAGCAGAGACTCATCAGCAATCGCAAATCGTAAATTAATAATCGCTAATCGGAATTATCTGCTGAATACGCCCAATGATATCGAGAAATTCGTTTCATTTTAATCGAAAATTTGAAAAAACCGTAAATTTCAACGTTATTTCAGTTTCAGTTTTACCGTTCAAGTGGTATTAAAAATGTGTATGGTCCGTTATTGTTTGTGTGCACAGTTTTCCTCTCGCGTAAGAAACCAACAAAAGTCTGCCATCATGGCCTCATCCCAAAATGCTTGATAGCGGCGTTCCATACTCTTTATATCCTGATGAAATCGCTCACCATGGTCATCACTCTCTTCGCCGAGGTTTTTAGGGAAGAAATCCAAATGAGAATCCAAAAAATTAAGTTTCAACGACATGTTAACTCTGTTAACTCAAACTTTACGTATTTTCTCATAATTTCTTATTGAATGTGCGACGACTTCTTTATAGTTAGGACTTCTGAAATTCCCAAGAATTGAAGTGACAACACAACGGAACGATTTCCATGCGTCCTCCTCATCCTTCGACAACATTAAATTGAATTGTGAGTCCTTGAAAAAGTTTTTTTTAATTTGCGGCCCCACAAACACACCCTCTTTGATCTTAGCCTCGGTTAGGTAAGGGAACACACTCTTCAGATATGCAAATGCATCACCGTCTTTTTGTAGAGCATTCAAAAAATTTTTAGATAAACCCAGTTTTATATGAAGGGGAGGCATTATAATTTGATCCTTACTGACAAGTGGCACGAACTTTACATTTGTTTGATCAACTATATAATTCATTTGGTCCGCCAGTCGTTTCGAGCGTAATGCTCGTATTATGCTCGACTGTCCCATTTGCACAAAAAAAACAAGTAAGACCGTTGCAGTCGAGTAGCCCGACTTCAATACCCTGTAAATTGACAACGAGAGCGTAAGTTAAAGTCGGCTCAAACCAATTTTGCGCATCCGACAAGTATGCAACATTTTTTTAGGGTGGGTGGGGTGGTGGCGGGGGGCTTGGTTCGCTTTTTTGCTCATAACTTCTCCGTTCATCCGATTTTAATCATTTCTTCGGCAAATCGATTTATTTTGCTAATTACTAACTATCTCTAGAAAGTACGAATCGTCTATCTTCAAAACTGTGGGAGATATAACGTTTTTTCCAAATTGCGGGGGCGGGAGGGGGCGTGGCCAAAATTTGAAACAAACTTGATCTACGTACAGATAAAAGAAGTATTTGTCCCATACATGTCAAACCTCTATCTCTTACCATCTCTGAGATCGACGCGTTCATACAGACAGACGGACAGACGGACATGGCTAAATCGACTCGGCTATTGATGCTGATCAAGAATATATATACTTTATAGGGTCGGAGATGTTTCCTTCTCCCTGTTACATACATTTGCACAACTTCATGATCCCCTTTTACCCATTTTTAATGGGTACAGGGTATAAACAAACTTGATCTGCGTGCAGATAAAAGAAGCATTTGTCCCATACATGTCAAACCTCTATCTTTTACCATCTCTGAGATCTAGGTGTTCATACAGACGGACGGACGGACGGACGGACGGACAGACGGACAAGGCTAAATCGACTCGGCTGTTGATGCTGATCAAGAATATATATACTTTATACGGTCGGAAATGATTCCTTCTGCCTGTTACATACATTTGCACGACTTTAGTATACCCTTTTTATACCCTGTACCCATTAAAAATGGGTAAAAGGGATCATGAAGTTGTGCAAATGTATGTAACAGGGAGAAGGGGAAAAATCTCGACCCTATAAAGTATATATATTCTTGATCCTTGCATCAATAGCCGAGTCGATTGAGCCATTCCGTTGTCCGTCGTCAGTCTGTCCGTCTGTCCGTCTGTCTGAAGGAACGCGTCGATCTCAGAGATGGTAAGAGATAGAGGTTTTACATATTTATGGGACAAATGTTCTTTATCTGTACGCAGATCAGTTTTCGCTTCCGAAATTTTGGCCACGCCCCCTCCGCCCCCAAAAAATAAAATATATCTGCCACAGTTTTTAGATAGAGGACGCTTCGTGCTTTTTAGAGATAGTTGGAATTACCAAATAAATCGATTTGCCGAAGAAATGATAAAAATCGGATGAACGGTTCAGAATAAAGAGCAAAAAAACGAACCAAGCCCCCCGCCAACACCCCGACCCCCCCAAAAAAATGTTGCATACTTTTCGGATGGTCACAAGGAAAGGAGCCACTATTAACTTCGCTCGTTTTCAATTATGGTTTTAATGAAGTCGGGCTAGCTCGATCTCTTATACTTACGCCTGCGAGTCAACGGGTATAAATATAGGGTATATTTTAGTCTATCCTTGTTGCACCCCTAGGTCCTTACTTGTTTTCATTTGCATAACTGTAAATGGTCTTGTTCATTCTCGCTGTAGATGAGTCTGTAAGCTATTTTATCTGAATTTCACTTACACTCAAAAAAATATATTTTCTAGATTTTAGAAATTCGCCATAAAATAATTTTTTTTCTTAATTGTAGAAAAATTACTTGTTTATAGACATTTTTTTCTTAAATTTAGAAAGCATAACCTGAAAATAAGATTTTCTAGAAATTAATTTCTTAAATTTAGAAACTTATTTTATTTTTCTTAAATTTAGAATAATTTTTCTAGATATTTTCCTAAAATCTTTCTTAAATTTAGGGCAGAATTGCCCTTGAATTAAGAAAACAAATGCATAGCACGATTTCTTAAAATAGGGCGAAAGCCATTAAAGTGAGTAAAACGCCCTTATTTTAAGAAAAACGGGTTTCTTAAATTTAGAAAAATTGGTTTAGAAATTCACCCTAAAATTTAGAAAGATTAATCTAGAAATTCGCCCTGAAATTTAGAAAAATATAAAAAAGAGAGAAGTAAGAACAAGAGAGGAGACAAAAAAAAAACGAACGCTTCTTCCTCATTGTTTTTGTAGTTTGACGAAGCCGTCTATGTGATGGTATTTGCTTACACACACTAATGTCCATTCGCAATGCCTGAAGATAGTAAATATATTTCACTGATGTAGTATTGAGCAAGTTTTTGTTTTGTCTTGACATGCGTGTAGAAATCAATTAAAGGATTTTATAAAATAAAAACACCTCAAATAAAAAAAAAAACATTAAAAAAAACCATTTAATGAGAAAAAAGAATGTTCCTACGGGGATTAGATCCCAGTCCATGACATTTTCTAATGTCTTATCCACTCGACCACGACTTTTGCTTCTTATTGAGTGGCAAATGTGAGTATTTAAGCTCCAAATGCGGCACACAAATTTATAGGTACGATTTTAACGCAAGGTATTGCTAAACAAAATTAAAAAAAAAAACATTTAAAAACGAAAATAAAAAAAAAAACATAAAAATAAGAAGAAAAAGTTTGCTCCTACTGGGACTTGATTCCAGGCCTCCACGTTTGCTAAGCGAATGTCATGTCAACTTGACCAACTGTGTACATTATTAACTATGGTTATGTCGCTACGTTTTGCTCAAGGCTAATAGTCGAGTGGGCTAACACGTCGTCCGAGTGTTCAGTATTTGAGAGAGGTCCCGAGTTCAAGTCCCAGTAAAGTAAGTAGAAAAAATTGTTAATGCGCTTATTTCTAAATTAATTATATATATATAGCTTAGAAAAAGTGGGTTGGTGTGAGGAGGTGGTGGTGGTGATGGGGGGAGCAATGGTACAAAGCCAAAAAACCGAAGGGTTTGGGGCGGGGTGGATTTAAAAACACAACCACACACACGGGTTGGTTGTGGTCGGTTCTACCCAACCTCCCCCTAAAACTTTTTTTAATTCTTTACTGTCAGCTGCTTCCACCTCATGCCAACGCTGCCATAACCGCTTGGGAATTTTAAATCGACCTAACAGCAAAAATTGTCTAAGTTTTTTAGAAAAATTGCCCTGAAATCTAGAACACAATTTTCTATTTTTTAAAAAAGCATTTTCTTAAAAATATGGCGAGTCGCCTTTGACCCCTTTTTTAGGGCGAATTTCTAAATTTTAGGGCGATTTGGACTGTTTTTTTTTTTGAGTGTA
>JAEIFU010000733.1:0-101969 GCA_018904235.1 Lordiphosa stackelbergi | reverse complement strand
TGATGCTGCTTCCACCCCGGGTTCATCCCCTTTAACCCACACACACACTCGCACACTCACACAGCCAGACACTCACTCATTCGCACTCCCACCATAACGGTACAGGGAGCGCCTTCCGTCGAAGGACGTTGAAACTCTGACGATGACTCATTTCACCAGTTTTATCGATTTTTTCACAACAATCTTTTACCTGAAACTTAAATTTCGCCTGGATTAATTGCACTATATTTGGTCCAGAGCGCGGCTCGTAGATATTAATCGTTTGATTTGTATGACAGCCGCAAATTAGGCAGGTGCGTTTCAGGTATTCCGAGGAGGCGGCCGGAGCGGCCATGGCAGCCGCTGGCTCGGCCTGATGATTGTCCGCAGACATTTTGGCGACACAAAAGAACACAAAAAACTGTTTACTAGGAAAATGTTCGTGGGAGTTTTTCACTCCGCTGACGTCACTGAACAACCGTTAGTTTCCCTCAGAACTTGTCGTTATTTTCCTTTTTGGGGGTGGTGGCGCGAAAAGCCAGCGACGTTAAGCAATAATCGACACACACCGAAAGAGAGAAACGCGAGCGGGAGAGAACGGACGCGCGACCACGTCCTTTGCGTTGCACGCACAAAATTCGAATGAGGCAGGAAAGATACGCCAACACGAAGTGCTGAGCATACTTCGGTATGCTGCCTACCTTACTGCCTTTTGTTCCCTTGCGTTTGCCTGCCTGCCTGTTGTTGTTGCTGTTGCGGCAAGCGCCTGCACTGAGAGAAATTTAAGGAGCAATAGAAGAAGAAATTTTATTTCACTATTGACGAGCTCCTGAGACAGAAAATGAATATTATTAAATAATTCCAGAGGATTTAGCCCGCCATGAAGCTTGGTTCATAACAGCTTAATTCGTTAAACCCAGGGAATCAAACCGAATCGGTTCTGGTACGAACCGAAATTTGTGTTTCGGTAAAATGTTCTGACTTTAAAAGGGTTTTTAAGAAAAACTCCCGGAAAACATAATTTTTTTGAAAAATTTCTTCAGCGGACTATCAGCTATAACTTTGCCGAAGTGTTTTGACTGGAGTGAGGAAAGACGGCCAAAATTAGCAACCCCAAAAAAAACCAACAAATACACAACGAAAACGGCCAACAACACATCAACATTTGCCGAATACAGTTTGCAGCTATCACCAGAACTGAATGAGCTGTTCGCCCAGAACTAATGACACCTTTTTTTGGTTGGCACACCCAATTTCAAAAACTTTACAACGGGTCATTCGAGTTGTGAGCGGATGACTGTTGCAGTGTTAAAAGACAGATCGATCACTAGTTGTGCGTCCATCCAATTTTTTAGCAATGGCTTAATAATTATACTCCAAAAAATAAACGTTCTACGCTTACTTTCCTTTCTCAGAGGCAAATGTGGTAACTTTGTCGAGTTTTCATCTTCTTTCTTTTGAGAGCGTTTCTCAGGAAAAATTATGATGTTTGATGCCATTAAACTGTTTGGGAAAAATACTGATATATTTCAATTGTCCTGTTTCTTTTCATATACTTTCACTTTCAACCACTCCTGAACCGAACTCGTAGAGCCAGTTTGGTATGGGGTTTTGGCTCAATCGCACCGGGATAAAAATTTATAAATTTTTAGCCCGAACCGGACCTCTTCTGCTTGAAAAAGCTCCGGTTCCAAAAATATCTTTAGTCAGTTTTTTTCACAGCTTCTTAAACTATCACAATATTAACAAGTAGGAGTGTTGCGGTCGAGTGCCCCGACAGTAAAATACCCTGTTCCAAGGAATGTGGTTCCTATAGCTTTTATTTTAAAATTTATTTGAATAATTGGGGAGACGCACTTGCAGATCTTCGGTGTTTTTGCTCGGATCTTATAGTGGTATACAGAATAGAATATATATTAAATCATAAGGTTCAAACTTAAAAATTTTAGCTCTAACAGTTTTTCGCGGTTAGAAGGAGAAGGAGAAGGAATTCGCCACATCTGAAGCAAACTTGATTTGGGTACGATATACACCTACATACATGCAAAAATTTGTGGCTCTACCTCTTATAGTCTCTGAGATCAATGCGACAGTTTTTCGTTGCTAAAAGATGGAGGAGGTGGAATTTTCCAAATCTGAAAGCAACTCGATGTGGGTAAAGTATACACCTGTGTATACATACATGCAAAATTTGGTGGCTCCACCTCTTATAGTCTGTGAGATCCACGCGTTTATACTGAGAGAAAGACAGTTTTTCGCTGTTAAAAGATGGAGGAGGATGAATTTTCCAAATCTGAAACAAACTCGATGTGGGTACAGTATACACCAGTATACATACATGCCAAAAATTGTGGCTCTATATGTTACAATCTCTGAGATAGACGCGTTCATACAGACAGACAGACGGACATGGCTAAATCGACTCGGCTGTTGATGCTGATCAAGAATATATATACTTTATAAGGTCGGAAATGATTCCTTCTGCCTGTTACGTACATTTGCACGACTTTAGTATACCCTTTTTACTCTACGAGTAACGGGTATAACTTTGGCTCGACCGAGTTTGTTATATGGCTTTACGTTATATTCATCCGATTTGATCAAATTCTCCAAAATTGTGTTGAAACAAATGACATTACTATCTGGAAAGTATAAAGACGCGACCATTGAAAACAAAAAAGTTTTTCTCACTAGAACTACTGTTTGGACCGATGTTTCCAAACTGTGGAAGTTTATCCGTTTGATCTCAGTGGCAAAGATGCTTAAGTTTAGAAATAGTACGTGAGATTGTCCTGCTGACCTGAGAAATTAAAAGTTGTCTAGTATAGTATTGTAAACCCCATATATTCGGAAAATATCGCGAAATCGATGGATAAAGAACTATGAAGAATTAATGTGAAAATGTGTGGGGGGAGGGGAGATGATTCACTTATTTGCTCATAACACTATGCAACAATTTTTTGATCCCGGCTTCTAAATAGTTGATCCTTATGTAAAATTTCACGCTGAATTCAAATCTCTCAGATATGTCAAAAGTAGAACGGTTTTTGAGATAAAGCTAAATTTTCAATTTTAGTGTTTTGAAAAAAGGTAGGTCTACTAAAACGAAATTTTCTCTGGTTTTAGTCGACCGATATGTATCAACTGGAAAAAAATTAAAGATAATAAAAATTAAAAAAAAAGAAACCATCAAAACCAATCAAAATGAAAGAAGAATTTTAAATAATTTGTTCGCGGGCTCTCGAAGGTTTCGTTTTGTTTCACTAACTTCAAAAAGTAGGAACACAACACAACACAAATGGAAGCAAAATAGGTCGACCCCATTTTTGCAGTATAACAGGAACAGTAACTTGTCCGCCTCTACCAGATCATCAGTGTTACGTTCGCCTAGCATGTACAAGCCCCAACTGCTCTAACTAAACCCATGCCGGTAGCTACCATAATCGCTTAAGAATGTCCTAAACGACTTTACACAAAATCCAAAACATAAAAAGAAGTATAAGAATGCTGAAGTGGGAGAGTTAAATAAAAAAATAAAAGACCCACTCGACATAGTTCCTAGGCACATAATAGTCAGACTGCGGTTCCCATTGTGTGCAGAAAAAGAAGATCGCAAAATTACATAGCTTGAAACGAGAGACTAGTTCGGTAGAAACACACAGACAGACGACAAAGCCAAGAAGAAATATATAGTTAAGGTGGAAAATTTAGCAAAGTTCTTATGTACCCTTTGCAGGGAAAAAAAATCTTAGTCACAAATAAGAATAAACGTTGAGCATTAGGAGTTTTTACTGCAGTTCAAGGTTGGATAAAAGTACTCAAATGATGTAGACCGCTTTTTGTTTTTTGTGCAGACTGTGTGTTTCTCTCAACAAGAACCAGCAATAGTCTAGTTTCTTGCCAAAATATAAAGAAAAAATATTTTGCAATTGCTTCGAAAAAATTCTCTGCCTCGCGAATGAAAATCCTCCACAAATAAAGCTAAACTTGCTTGGATCATTTTTGCAGTGAAATGTTCGCTTTGCAACTCATGTCGAAGTTCGTAAAATTTTGGATAAAAAAGAGTGGGCGTCGTAGAACACCCGATACGAACGAAGCTTTTTACGATGGATAGTCACTGTTTTAGTCACTGTTTTTTGCATGCAAAACAACAATTAATAATACTTTCAAGAAGAGGTATGTTTACTTAATTGTGAATATAGCGTTTATTTTTCCGATTTTGATGACCAAGGGCAAAAAATGTTCGTAAGAGATTACCCCATCCTGTCAATATCTGAGACCTGAGCAATTGTTATGGTAAGATTGAAAAAAACTTAATGAAAGGCAGCAAAAAATTAAAAATTATCAACATTTTTTCAAAAATCCAACTTTGAAGTGCTATAACTTCGTCATTTATGATTGGATTTTAAACAACTTTGGTTTGTTTTAGAAATAATTTTATTATCTTTAATTTTTCAGTTTCAGTTTATACATATCGGTTGACCTAATCCAGAGAAAATGGTATTTCAGTAGACCTTTTTTTCAAAACACTAAAATTGAAAATTTAGCCATATCTCAAAAACCGTTCTACTTTTGACATATCTGAGAGCAGATTTGAATTCAGCGTGAAATTTTACATAAGGATCAATTGCTGAAAGTGCCGGATACAACAACTTTTGAAATTTTGTGACATAGTGTAACTTGAGAACAGCTCATCCGATGTTTATCATTTCTTCGGCAAATCGATATATATTGCTAATGACTAACTATCTCTAGAAGGCACGAATCATCTATCTACAAAACTGTGAGAGATATGACGTTTTTTCCGAAATGCGGGGGCGGGAGGGGGCGTGGCCAAAATTGAAAATAAACTTGATCTGCCTGCAAGTATAAGAAGCATTTGTCCCATACATGTCAAACCTGTACCATCTGTTTGTTCATACGGACGGACAGACGGACGGACGGACAGACGGACATGGCTATATCGACTCGGCTGTTGATGCTGACCAAGAATATATATACTTTATAGGGTCGGAAATGATTCCTTTTCCCTGTTACATACTTTTGCACAAACTTAATATACTCTATGTACCTTCGGTACAGAGTATAAATAGCGTAAGATAATGTGTGTCTTCCCGGCTTAGAATGCAATTGGGGAAGACGTCTCTTGGCTGCTCCCAAACTATGAACTTCACTCTCATATTCACTGAAATTTTTCCACCAAATCTGAGAAATTAGTTTCTTGATCCAAATCCTTAAATCTCAACCGACACTAGCAGATTCGCTACGCATATCTTTTTACCCTTGCAGCGCCACAAAGCGAGGAAGCATTTTGCCACGGTACTCCACCACTCGGATTCCGCCCATTCATCAATTCATTCATACTCCTTTGTTTACTATGGCGCGTAGTAAAAGTAGCGGCGCAGCAGCTTCAGCCCGAGCATCTTCTTAACCCAGTCTGAGACTCAGGTAAGGGCACAAGAAGCTGAAGCCAATGAAGAGGCAAGAAAAAACGAAAACATCTGTCGCATTATTGAGCAGCATAAAAAATCCGGTTGCAAGCTGCAACATGGCTCAAAATGAGCCGCCACAGACAGACAGAGAGAGGGAGAGAGAAAGAGAGAACATATGATTGAGTTACCGAAAAAACGCACCTTGGAGCAGCTGCATGGATGACTGGTGGACAGCAGCCTGTTGATGAGCCACAAATGCACACATGCTACATGTTGTTTTGTGTGAGTCTTCCATAAAATGGTAAGTCGTAGTTTTAAGGCTGTTGAGGAAGCAGCGACACGGAGGGACACTTTAAATTTGGAGTTTGTCGTTCGATCTGTGTTTTGTTGAGGCAGCAGCTGCCGCGACTAAGTAGGGATTAAAGCAAGAACTGAACAGGTAACTTATCTGGCGACTAATTTTTAATTAGCGAAGTAGGCTTCCTCGATGTCCAAAAACTTGCCTTTGTTCACAGTTGCAAACAAAAAGGGATGGTTGCCCCTACAGTTCTGTTCAAAAACTTACAGGTTCTATCTTCAGATGTGTATATAAATTTAGTTTGACACAATTTGAATTAGACTGCTGTCCAAAAGCATTCAGAAACCGTTCGAACTTTTAAACTTTTCCATTCATGTTATGCCGAATCTCTTAACTCATCCTAGGTTACATAGGTTGATTTTGTTTCTTGTAATTACAAACAAATTTGTTGAATCAATTTAATTATAATTCAATTACATATGGGCATTTCCACCAAAAGGTCAACCTGGGCCAAAAAATTAAAAATAATTAAAATAACACAATATTTTATCGAATTTTCATAGGGAAAAAATTAAATTAAACTTATGTACGGTAATATTACATTTACTAATAACCCAATTGGATATATTCGGTTTCACGGCCGTGCAAGCGCAATTTTTCTCATTTTGACATTAAATTTGCTTAATTTCTTGGGAAAAAGTGAGTATAGATTACGTGTACTTTCGCTATCTACAATCGTTCAACTGGTACAAAGGGGTATACATAAATGCATAAGGAACCATGACAAACTATGGCAATGCAATAAACTGTAAGTTTTTGCTTCGCTATTAGCAGAAACCACATAAAAATTATGATGGAAGAAAATGTCGCGTGCGACATGTAGCGTGCGACAGTGATTCAAATTCAATTTAAAAAAAAACTACTTAATATTTTGAAGTCAAACGAAATGCATTATTAAGAACAATCAATACATAACATTTTAAAATTAATTGCATTACAATTTTCCATCATGTTTCGCTGAAATCAGTGCTTGAGCTAGTTTTCGAAAAAAGTGACTTCTGTCTGTGTCGCGTGCGAATGCCCTACATTTTTGTGATTATCTTGAAAATGAACAAATGTCCAAAATCGATCTTAACACAGATTATAGTGCTAACCAAGAGCTATAAAATTCGCATTTAAAAAAAATAAAAAAAATCTAGGGACATGTTTTTTTTTCAGTTTGATTGCGTACAAATGTCGCATTCGACATCAGAGAATTGCCCATATATATATATAAATGTTTAATATAAAAATACGCGATAGCGGGGCATACTTTCATACCGTAGTTAATAAATTTATATAGTATAATAGTTAACTGCCTTTTTACGCAACGACTTTGGAATTTAAATTTGCATTCCTCTGAGCAAACATTCCTCTTGTAACGTAAACTCAGATTGAGTAATACCAAATCTGTCCTGAGGTTCACTTTAACGACCAAATTTCAAGCCTCATGTTTTTTATATCACTTTTTAAATCAAAGCTGGTAACTGGAAGATTTTATAGCATTTCTTTCTCAATGACGTGTATTCAAACAAATTGTCTGTATCAGAAGTAGGAAGTCGTGATATTGCGGCATTTAAATTCTCTTTGGACTTTTTACACTTGATCTCATATCGAATCGAATTGCTCTAAATACCAATGTATGCATAGTGAAGAAATAGGATTCTCTCCTATTCCAACCATTGCAACTTTAACCTTCTAACCTTTGGGTTCGGGTGCAAAATTGATATCGCTAGCGATATCATTTAATTCATTCATTCATTCTTGTTTGGGGCTTCAAAGCCCCCCAATTCAGTTGGGATACCCGATGTGCATGCTTTCGAATTAACGGCTGGACTACTGCTTGCATTAGATACATATATATTTTTACACTGCTTGCATTAACGGCTCGGCCAGCCTAAGCCCACAAGTATGCACTTATTAAGACCGATCACCCCATAATTTCGAAAATTCGTCCCCCCCCCCCAGTTTTGAAGATAGACGATTCGGTCCTTCTAGAGATAATTAGTAATTAGGATTATGTATCGATTTGCCGAAGAAATGATAAAGATCGGATAAGCCAAATTTTAAATTTGCTCATAACCGACCTCATCGATCTTTAATCGCTTATGAGCAATATTAAAAAATCAATTCTATCTAAAACGAAATTAAATTAGACTTAAGTGCATACTTGTGGGCTTGCTTAGCTGGCGTTCACTTTAAACAGTGGCGCCCTCTAACGCACCCACAGATAATAATTCAATTACATATGCTCAACGGGACTTTTGATTCTCAGCGGGAGTTAATTTTAAGCATACTTCTAGGCAAATTGAAAAAATAATAGCTGTTGCCTAATAGCGTCATCTGTGGGTGCGTAGCAAACAGCAAACTGCCCAATAGCGTCATCTGTAGGTGCGTAGCAAACAGCAAACTGTCCAATAGCGCCATCTGTGGGTGCGTAGCAAACAGCAACAATGCAATCCACAGCAGATGCATTGCATATCTTTAGGCAGTAGAAAACAATGAATTTAAATTCGCATATATATATTCCGAAATCTATTTTTTTGGCCAAAACTCTGGAATTTCTACAGCATCCCTAGCTAGGAAGCTGAAATTCGCGAAAATTTTCGAGATTTAACTCAACGCACATAATTAAAACAAAAAACGATATCGATAATCCAAATCAAAGTCGAAAAATATTTCAACTTTTTCCTTTCTTTGGCAAATCTTTACACATTCCTAATGACTAACTATATCTAAAAGGTACAAATCATCTATCTACAAAACTCTGGGAGATATGACGTTTTTTTAAATTGTGGGGGCGGGAGGGGGCGGGGCAAAAATTGAAAATAAACTTGATCTACCTGCAAGTATAAGAAGCATTTGTCCCATACATGTCAAACCTCTATCTCTTACCATCTCTGAGATCTGTTTGTTCATACGGACGGACAGACAGACGGACAGACGGGACAACATGGCTATACCCACTCGGTGTTGATGCTGATCATGAATATATATACTTTATAGGGTAGGAAATGTTTCATTCTCCCTGTTACATACATTTGCACAAACTTAATATACTCTTATGTACCTTCGGTACAGAGTATAAAAATTGTTAAGGATTTTTTCCTGCTCAATCTGATGTTGGGTACGACACAAGGAATTTCCTTAAGAGTTGCCATATCGACGAACCGTGTGGACTGTATCGAACAGCTGATAATTTCTCCCAGAGATATTGTGCAGTCATTTTTTCCTAGTGTCAGTTTTCAAAAGGCAAAGCAAAGGTATCATCTGCAAAATTTTAGTTACGGTGACAAAAAGTATTAAATGATGCCGTGCCGTTTGTGGGTTACATCATTAAAATAGATACCGGCTTTAAAAATAGGGCTTGTGAAGCAGTTTTGGTCTCCAGTTGAGAAAAGGATTGCATATAATCACTTCGGCCTATTTATTTCCGTTTTCGTTAATTTTTTTAAGATTAAAAAAAGGGGGGGGGGGGGGTCCTGGTCACACTGCCTTTTTTACATTCCACATAAAGAAATATTGGGCAAATTTCTGGAAGGAAAATTCGAACGCCCTCCGTACTATTAGGCCTGTATTTAGCACTGCGGAAAATTCCTGTCAGCAGGTGTCAGCAGATTCACATGTAAACAACCATCGATAAGAAACTGTGGTTACTTTATGTTGCTGGATACACAAGCAACGAAAAGGTAATTTAAAATTCTTGCCACAGTTTTTTTATATGTTATATACCCGTTACTCATGAAAAAATTGCAACAGTTTTGCCTTTCCTTAGTGTGACCATCCAAAAAGTATGCAACATTTTTTGAGGGTGGTTGCAAAATGTTTCGTCAAATTGATTCATTTTGCGAAGTACTAACTATCTCTAAAAGGTACGAATTCTCTATCTTTAAAAACTGTATGAAAACTTTTTCCCAAATTGCAGGGGGGGGGGGGGGGGGGGCCCAAATTTGAAAACAAACTTGATCTGCGTGCAGATAAATTGTCTTATACACATCCAACTCACCCCTTAATATCACAAGATATCAGGTTGTGGTTACAAGACAGACTTTGGGGGGGGGATACGGTCAAGCAAAACCCGCCCGTTTATGGTTACCAAAAAATATATATATACTTTATATGGTCGGAAATGATTCCTTCTGCCTGTTACATACATTTGCGACTTTAGTATACCCGGGGGGGGGGGGGGGGGGGGGGGGGGGGGGGGGGGGGGGGGGGGGGGGGGGGGGGGGGGGGGGGGGGGGGGGGGGGGGGGGGGGGGGGGGGGGGGAGGGGGGGGGGGGGGGGGGGGGGGGGGGGGGGGGGGGGGGGGGGGGGGGGGGGGGGGGGGGGGGGGGGGGGGGGGGGGGGGGGGGGGGGGGGGGGGGGGGGGGGGGGGGGGGGGGGGGGGGGGGGGGGGGGGGGGGGGGGGGGGGGGGGGTTTTACTCTAGAGGAACGGGTATAAATAACTTATATATAATATTCTTGATATACTCTAATGGTTTATGAGATATTGACCCAAGCAGTTTTTAGACCTTAACTTAAAGTAGAAATGATTATAGATTATATTTATAATAGTTATTTATAATAATTATTATTATTGACAGTGAAAATAATTTAGAAACGGAAAAGAAAAATAGAAGATTAAAAAAATGCGCTTTTTGGTTTTTTTTTTCCCAAGTGGGTGGAATGTGGGTGGTAAGTGGGTGGAATGTGGGCGGGAAGTGTGTGGTATGTGGGTGGGATGTAGGTGGAAACTGTGTGGAAAGTCGGTGAGAATTGGGTGGAGAGTGGGTGGGAAGTGGGTGTGCATTGGTTCTATACTGATGAAGGCGCAGCGAAGCGCGTCGGGTTATTTGCTAGTCTATATATATATTAGTTGCTCGATAATATTCGACTGTAAAAACTTTTAAAATCTGACGAAATTTCGATTACCTAATCACCTGAAGGTGTCGTCTACGTAATATTTGTGGAAACTGAAGTCCACAGCAGAGGTTTAAACGCAAATTTAAATTATTTCATTTTGTAATTTTTTATGTGCACCCTAAAATCAATCATTTACGATGGTATCTGTTAAGTCTTCGCATGGTACCTTACCAGCGTTTCCTGAAATCTGTAACTGGGCCAAAGGGCCAGTTCGTTGTGAATGCTTGAAGCGAAAGGCTGGCTGCGGACAAATTTTTCTACGGCATCAGGGACCGAAAATAAGTTTAATTTTGTTTTTTTGATTTAAAAAATCATTGGTAAAGAACAATCGGACAGAAGCTTGGAAAATACCAAAATGATCCTTAGCCAAAGGACTATACAAATCCTGCAAAATTTTTATCCAAGTTTTTTTAGAGACAAAATCAATTTTTGAGAATTATATTTTAAGATTTCTCAAAAAATAATTTATTAATTTGTTTTTTGTTTAAAACTATTTTTTTTAATATTCAAGAAGTAAAGTATTGGATTTTTATTTGCTCAAATAATTCTTTTTTTTTAGTTTTACTTATTATTTTATATTTAAGTCTTATTTTTTGAGTTTTATTTATTAACTTATTGCTTGAATTTTATTACATAAAAAAAATTAAACTCTATCTCTAAAATTCCACCCGGAAAAGTCGGAAAAGCGTCGGAAAAGTTTGTATGGGAAAAATGTTATTTTTAATCCGATTGACTTGAAACTTGGTTTGTATGCAAAGTACCCGATATAATTCCCGATTTGGAAAATCCGCGCACGAGGAAAATGGCCGGAAAATTCTGCATGAAGAAAACTATTTTTTATCCGATTGGCTTGAAACTCGGTTTGTAAGGACAGAATTCGAAATAATTTGAAATGTGAAATTTGAAATCCATGTCGGAAAATCCGCCTAGGCGTGAAAATGCCCGGAAAATTCTACACGCAAAATAGCTATTTTTCATCTGATTGACTTGAAACTCGATTTGTAAGGTCAAAATGAGAATTCATTTGTGTTTTCATTTTCCGATGTTGGAAATACCGCTGGGATGTCCGCTGGGAAGTGGGTGTGATGTGGGAGGGATGTGGATGGGATGTGGGTAATATGCATATGGGAAGTGGGTGGGAGTTGGGCGGGAAGTGGGTAGGATGTGGGTGTGACATAGGTGGGAAGTGGATGTGATGTGGGCGGGAAGTGGGCGGGAGGTGGAAGGGATGTGGGTGGGATGTGGGCGGGAAGTGGGAGGGATGTGGGTGGGATGGGGGTGGTAGTTGGAGGAAAACCCATCAGCAAAGTTCGATTTTTGGGTTCTTCGGGATATTATTATATCTAATATTGTTTGGTTCTATACTGTTGAAGGCGCAGCGAAGCGCGTCGGGTTATTTGCAAGTCTTCTTATATAATAAAACTCATGCGGCTTACGGTCCCTGGTCTGCATGCTGCTGCTCCTAGAGCACACAATCATTTGTTTGCAAAGGGTTTCCCTTTGTCCAGCCTCACAACACCCCAGCGGTGGATGCGCAAAATAAATATAGAGGTTGGAACTTTGGATGCTGTCATCGGGCTTATGAAACAAGACGTTGAGTTAAGCGAGGAGGAAAAATTGTCACATTTTAATTTATGCCATCAAACATTATTTTCAAAATTTTAGTTAGTTTTTCTAAAAATCGTTGACATTTATAATTAACTAAAAACAACATTAACAAACACAAAACAAAGCAAGGCTTCTGCTATCCTTTTCTTTTTGACTAGCATGCAACACTCAGCATATGCTGACGGTTTCACCCCAGCTTCGGAAAATATGGGCATTTTCATGACGTCGAACATGAAAATCGTTCGCATTTAAATTTAAAAAAAAATCCAATTACAGTGGAAATCTATTATCACAATAGCCCTACAATTGGTGTAAAGATTGAATTTGGAAAAAGTTTTTGTTTTCAAGATAATCGCAAAAAAACATGACATTCGCACGGGACAAAAACAGAAGTGGTTTCCGCGGGAAACCATTGAAATGCCGACTTCAGCGAATCCTGAGGCAATATATTAATGCGATACATTTTAGAATGTAGTGCATTGATGACTCTTTAAAATGGTTTTAAGTTCACCCAAAAATAATTTTCAGTTTTTTCGAAATTTAAGCATAAGCATTTTCGCACGGGACATGTCGCACGGGACAGTTTTTTCCATCATTATATTTATGTGGTTTCTACTATAATGCGAAGCAAAAACTTACAGTTAATTGTTTTGCCATAGTTTGTCATGGTTTCTTAGGCATTCATGTATACCCCTTTGTACCATTAGAAAGATTTTAGTTAGCGAAAGTACATGTAAATGTAAGATTAGCTTCCATTTGTTTAATTTTATTCTTTCCCTATGCAAATTCGATAAAATATAAAGTTTTTAACCACTAATAACTTTTTGGACCAGGTGGACCATTTGGTGGAAATGCCCATATGCATTATGACTATCGAAAATGTAATGCACTACAATCGCTGATTTTCGTTAGAGAGATTGTAATCGAAAACAAATAGACTGCATTACAATTTTAAAAATAATGTACGCATTCGTAATGGGAAGTTCGGCTCTGGCATACATCCTTAATAACTAGTAATGCCAAGCGGCCATGCGCATGGCAAAGTAATGCAGATTGTATGGGATTACTTCCTTCATACTGATGGCAAAGTAACGCAGGAGTAACCCATTTTGTAATGGCAATTTGCGCCGCTGGGATCTTATGTTTATATTATTACACCATGGGAAATGGCTCATTTGTACCTATATTATGAACTTTGGTTTTGTTTAAGCTTAAGACCATTTCAACCTAAAAGTAAGGGTTCGAGTTTAACTAGCTCGGCACACACATTCCTTAAGTAAATTAGTTTGCTAAAATTGATGGGCTGAATTTAGTCCAGGGTTCCCCAAGAAGAGAGCGCTAAAATGTGTCTTTCTCTAACTAACACACAGTGATGCATGACTTCGGCAAGCATTCGGTGTGAATTGAATTGGGCAGTGGCTGGGGAACTGTTATTTAGCCTCACAGCTGCCAGTCTGAACTCACTTTACTTGCTTCCAAAACCTCTTTTGATGTGTTGGTCATGGTAACCAGCTATAGACGAGGGTGGAAATCACAACAATTACCAAAAATCAGAATTCGTACAAATTAGTCTTTGTTTAGAATTCGAAAACAAAATTTATCGAAATTTACCAGAGTTCTCTCTCCCCAATCTTGAACAACTTTTAATATTTTAAGCATGGGGTTGGTCAGTGGGTAAACTCGGATCGGTAACCCAAGCGTCGCCAAGTACTCTTGAGGTTTCGAGAGCAAATCAAAATAGTACAAAGTCATCACCCGCTGCCAGAACAATCTCGCACGTTTCTCACGCCTCACCCGAAAATTATCCCGCTGCTGAGAAACCAAGTGGAAGCACCTTAGAAAGCGCCCCTTCCGCAACGGTGGAAGTAGAAGCGGGCACACGGACCCCCCATACGCACGTGCGAAAGTTGTAAGTCGCGCAATATAATTGACTTGACTTTGTAATTGCAACAAAAAAAACATGTCTCCTACTGCGCCTTAGGCCCAGCATGGTGCACGTTCTTCACCCAGGCGCTTGGCTGAAGCCGATTGGTTTGGTTTGGTGCCCGCGCCCCAGACTCGGAATCTCTAGGGGATGATGAGCCTGAAGCAACCCCCTTTGGGAATACTAGAGTCGAGTTTGCCGGCTGGAATGGGCCGGGAGTGAGTGCTGGGTGGCTGACCATGTGTTTCGCGCGCGCTCTCCTCTCTCTCTCTCTCTCTCTGTGGATTTCGGTGGCTCTCACGGAGTCTGCTCTGTGCAGAACCATTTTGTTTTAAGAGCTTCTGTATTTTGGTGCTGTGTGTTTTGGCCAAACAGACGCCACAACATTCAGTCAGTTGCCGACGCTGAAGGCGCAAGGATACCCAACGCGCTGCAGAGGAATTTTAGTGCAATTCACACGTGTTTGGCGCGCAAACCACAAATCGAAGTGTTTCCCCGTGATTTCCATAGTGTTTCCTTTTAATACCATCCTGGCCATGTCTCGACGCAAGCAGGCCAAGCCGCGCGCCTGTCTCAAACGTAAGTTGAGTGGCCAGCTCCCCAGTGGCCACTGGCCCGCACATGACATTGACTCCGTGTCCATGTGTCTCTGATTGATTTGCTTTGATAACCCCAATGGCAGTGGCAGGAGCGCCAGCAACAACATTACCCTGCCAAACTTGGCTCGCGGGACCACAAAATGTGACAAATGCAAATGGCCTCAGCCTCTGTGCTGCCGCTGCTGCTGCTCCTGACTACGGGACTACTGCAGGTAGCTTGCAGGCAATGGCCAGTCGCCCATGGGACCTGCACACCTAACTGTCAGATATAGAGAGCGAGGGGTAGATGGGGCTGGGCCCCTCCTCGTCCTCCTCCACGAAAACCCAGAATGAGGTTGAAACATTGAGTGTTCTGGTAAACCAACAAGTTATGGTGTCCAGCAATTAGGGGCAACGACTAGTTGATACCCTTTTTCAAAGAGAACAGTGAAAAGTTTCGAGAACCATGTATAACGATTACTATATCGAACTCAAGAAAATAATTTTCTTGAAAACTCTAAAAAAGTTAAATTAAGTCTTGATTTCAGTGTGCACAGTTTAAAGAGAATACCAAAAAAAAAAAAATCGGAATTTTGCTCCGATCTTGAGCTGATTGAAGATTTCTAAAGACGTTTTTATATTATTTTTTTAACTGAGCATCGAAGTCGGACGTATTCGACTCTGAACGAGAACACAAATATACAGGATCAATCCCTGATTTCCAATTCCATTTCACTTCCCTTCTAAAGTTTCGTTTATCTATCCTGCTCATTCCAGCTAATTCCAACCACAGATAGCCCACACCGATTCATTGAAATTAAGTTCAGGCTTACACAGAGAAAACAAATATGGATAGTCTTCTCTAAATGTAGGATTTCTGCGGGATCGGGATTTTCAACCCAATATCTTTGTAGCTTGCCTGCATGCCGTGTTTACTTTTTGCATTTCTACATGCGGCATGTGGAAAAGCTACATGCCAAATGTTGAAATGAGAGATGTAAACGCGGCATTTAGAAAAGCTACATAAACGTAATGGGTCTGCACTTCTGATTGTTGTTTATTTGAACAGCTGCTTGAAAGCTCAATTATTTCGATATGCATCAGAGGGAAGGAGGATTTGAACTCGCCCTTGGACTGAAGAAACACGATTGGAATGATGTATTAGAAAGCGCGCGTGTAATGCAGGGCATCCTTATCATTACCTGTATTGAATCTGCCTAAAGGCTCAAGTTCCAATTCATGGACTCTCCTAATTTATATAAGGGCAACTAAAGTATGCACAGGTTTCGTGTAGATTTCCTACATTTGGCAAGCAGCATTTATAAATCTTAACGTTAAAAACCAGCATGCCACCTATTTTCTAAATAAAAGTTGCTAAATTTCTAATGTGCCTACGCAGCATTTAACTTTTCCACATACAGCGTTTACATTTTTAATTTCTGCTCGCCACGTATAGCTAGAAGAAGAAGAAGACGTATAGCTTCCTGCTATTTACATTTAGCGAGTGGTTTCGTCTAATCTCCAAATAAGGTATTTTCCCCCATGAATACACCGATCGACAAGTGGCAAAATATCATACAAATTCGCACCGCCTTGAATGCTGCTGAGTTGCTTAAATAAGAAAAAATGAAACAGCGATCAGCATATTGTAAACCTACTTCATCTACATAAGTTGAGTCGGTCAGAAACTTATTACAAAATTATTTGCATATAACGAGGAAATATAAGTGGCGACTTTGCTGATTGTCTAGGAAAAAAGTAGATTTTGCTTAAAATTGCATTTTCATAATAGAAAAGTTCACAAATTTTCAAATTATTTACAAATAAGAAAGGTAATAGGAATTGCTTCGAAATTAATTCAACCGTATTTCAAAACACAATCTTCGTTTACAGAAATGCACTTTACCCAGCGATCCTCCGTCACATTTCACCATTGGAATTTGCAAAAAAAAAAAAAAAAAAATTTTAAAATGTCCTCAAATAAAGGATCAAAGCGTTTTCCATAGTATAATAATTGAAGATGAAAGAAATGCTAGAAAGAGGTTTGTCAATGAATCGACAAATCTCTATATTTATTCCAGTATGCTATTGTATATATAGACTATCTACATATATTGTATATATTGGACTATATATGATGTGCAAGTTAATATTGACTGTTCAGTATATTTGATTCGTCTCATTTTATTTAACAGTTTTGATTGGTTAAGACGAAATGGATCATGTGTTCTTGCTGTAGTAACGATCGGTTCAAATATTTTGATTGTTTATTTTGTATAACCGTATAAGCTCAAGAAATCCCACTTTAAGCATTCTTAAGTATGAATAAATCAAAAAAACTTATTAAACGTACAGAAAGATCCATTAGTTTGTATATTCTTGCTAAGAGTATATTAAAATTGTCCGGATATTTGTAACGGATAAAAATGGATAAGTCTCCGACCACATAAAGTTTTTATATTCTAGATCAGCTGACGAGCTGAGTTGATATAGCCAAGTCCGTCTGTGCGTCTGTTTTGACGAACCGATCGAATCGGACGACACCAGCATACGCCATAGCAGCTATATAGCTGCCATAATTCCACCAAGTTGGTTGAAAATCCGACAACTACGTAGTATAGCTGCAATACAAACGATTGGTCAAACATGTTACTGATCAATTTTATATAGCTGCCATAGGAACAATTGGTCGAAAAAGTAGTTCTAGTGAGAAAAACTTTTTTGTTTTTAATGGTACAGTCTTTATTCTTTCTAGTAATGAATATTATTAGTTTCCACACAATTATTGGGGGTGTTTGGTTAAAGTAGTGAAAAAAGTAGCGAAAATCATTTAAAACCTTAATTCATCTAACTTGACATAGTAGGTGAAAAAATGTGCGAAAATCAGTTAAATTACCTTACTTCATCTATACTTATACCACTTGAAAAGTGTATTATAATTTTGCCCAGAAGTTTGCAACGCATAGAAGGAATCATCTCCGACCACATAAAGTAAATATATTCTTGATCAGCATGACGAGCTGAGTCGATTAAGCTTTGTCCGTCCGTCTGTCCGTCTGTCTGTTTCTACGCGAACTAGTCCCTCAGTTTTGGAGCTATCGAGCTGAAACTTTGCATAGAGTCTTCTTTTTACTGCACGCTGCTAATATGTCGGAACCGCCCGGATCGGATGACTACTTCTTGTAGCTGCCATACAAATGTTAGTTCGGAAAATGGTTTTTATTAAGAAAAACTGTTTTGTTCTCAATATTACTGCTCTCAAACACGGTCATGGGTAATATGTAATGTTTTTAAGCTGATCTGCGAAGTTTGGTCGAAGTCGCTAACCGTTGAGACAAGCTATTTCAAGTGTATCAAAACTTCGGTACAGACGAAGTTAGCTTTGCCTTTCTCGTTTTTCTTTAATATTCTTTGTTCTTAATAGAAAAAAATCACCAGTGTCCAATGTTTGTCAACAAGAACGAGGCCGAAAAGTGTGAACATATTGGTGTGAAAAAGCGACACAAACCAGCTCTAACGATTATGTAATCGATCGCTGGCCAGCGACTGAAAAGCTGTTTGCTGCCTTGGTACAAGCCTCGGTATGCGTTGTGCCTGTTTCGGTGTGAATAGCGAAATGTGTTTGGCCCCAGACAGACTCTACACAGGCTTTAGACAGACTTTTTAATACTTTTGTTGCGTTTTTATGTTCATTTTATTCCAAGAGTCCGCCGACTTAGAGTTCATTTGAGAGCAATAATATTAAAGCAAGATTTAGCAGGCTCGAATTCATGTTATGTTATAACTTTAAAACAGAAACACAACACAACACAAAGGAGGCAGGTGGACTGAACAGCTGTTTCTGGCAACTTCCCAGTCCCAGTCCCAGTCCCAGTCCCAGTGTTCCACCGATCGTTTTTTGAATGACAGTGGTCACCGACCTTAAAAACACACTTTGAGAAAAATGCGTTTTTAGTTTTAACAGCACTGTAAATTTAGCCGATACTTCTAAAAAATATGAATGTAGCTTCGAAAATAATTTCCGTTTTGGATAAAAACACCACACAAATCTCAAATGATAAAAAATAAGCCTTATAAATTAACTTTTAGATTTTTTTCAGTGGTGGTTCTAGATGCTTTTCTTGTGCTTCTTGTCTGTTCCCATTTTTGTAAATGCGATCATAAAGCTGCTTGAAATGTCTATGTTGACCCTTTTTTGTGGGGAGCCCATACTTTAGTTTTGACTCTCTTTGAAAAGCAATTAGTAAAAAGTTGCAATGAAAATTTCCAACAGCCCCCATTGCAGACTTATAGTGGCATTTGTAGCACCTGTACACAAAATTATACAGTTTCGACAAATAAAAACATCTTACAACTGTTTGGGGAAATTTATTTCATAATCAAAACCCGTATAAAAATGTCAATATATGCATTTTAAGCCACTGCATATGAAAATCGTCAAACCCTTCTACATATAAACAGAACCTTGTTGCCTAGTGTAATTTATCATTGATCAAGCTGCTGAATGCCCTACTCGCTCCGATCATATAAAACGAGCTAGCCCAGCATATCCCAGATCACCCTCTACTACACTGCATCAAAGGGATATAAAAAAGTGGTTTGGCCCTAACGCAGTTGCAATTTTGGGAAATTTTGGAGTCTGGTCTGGGGGTTCTGTTTCCATTCCATTTGCCGTTGCTGCAGCCAAGGCAACCAAAGTGCCGTTAATTTTTAATACAATTTCAAATTGTGTCAGTGTAAATAACAGCAACAACAACAATGATAACAAATAAAATTGACAATAAATCCAATGCACACATGCAGGCGTTGGATCAGCAGTGCTGGGTGGGGGGAGTGGCGGGGATCTGTTCTGTCCGTAGCCCCCAAAGACAGCTGGAGCACACACAAATTTACACACACTCACACAGCTCATGCTGGGGCATGAAAATTTCCCCAACGTATAAAAAAGCGAACTTTGGCTTGCTCTTTTTGTGTCCTCTCTCCTTCACACTCGCTGTCTTGTGTGTGTGTGCGGGCGAAAAAAGCACAAAACACAGAAAACCCATTGCCATGTATTTCTCAAGGGAGGCTCTTGGCCAATCCCCAAGAGGCTACAACGGCAACGAGGCTGAGGCAACAACAACAAACATGCGCCAACTCCCTGGGGAATTTTCATTTGTTGACGGCGTTGGCAGCAGTTTTTTGCATGTGTATGGGAGGAGATTGCGATACATACATTTATATGTATGTATGTATGTATGCATGAGTATGTAATTTTCTTTTATTGACTCACATACCAGCCACAAAGCCTAATGCCTTGTCATATTTCTTCACACGCAAATTTTTGATTTGATTTTTAACAACTATTTTCACACCAACAAAACACACTAAGCAGAAGAAGTATTCGTACCAAGAAAACATTTTATTATAATAACACTGTGCAACTTTTTTAAGGTTATTTTCTGGTTACGCCTTCGGACCGCGATATTTTTTAAGAGCATACCGAAACTAAAAAAATCCCCAAAGGACTTGGCCCTATCACATCGTAAAGGTACTTTTTTGATACCCAACATATTTTCACCCCAAACTGCTGTCCGTATATCATAAGCCGTTTGGAATTTTGTTTTTATATCTTTAGCAAAATTAAAGATATAAACTTGGGGGAAAAAAGTCATCAACAGACTGACCCAAAAAATTGGCATCTAGGGCTTCAAAGCCAAATTTTTTTTTATTAGAACGCCAGGTTCAAGTTTGCAAACAACTGTCGGTTCGTTCTTTATTCATTTGATTTACTAAAGAAATATATTTTTGATACAAACGTTCTCATGGTATTGTTTAGAGATTGTTTAGAAACTTTGACGGTTTGAAATCAACTAATAAAAGCCAAGCGGATCAAAATAAACTGCCTTCCTTTTTATGTGAAGTTCTAAAAATATGCCCGGCTACTAAATTAGATGACAAAAGTTCAGCGATTTGAAACCGACTGCTTAAGGCCAAGTAGATTTAATACTTCGGTTTTTACTGACCTATTATCTAGTAGCCGACCTTATTCTTATCATTTCTCATATAAAGACCACATAGATTAGTTCCATCAAAATTAAATCGTTCATACGAAAATCTCTAGAGGTTTCAGGAACACACCCGATAATTAAAATTTTCTTTTGACCTGATCAAGTAATCTCTAACATATAAACTTAAGCAATTCTAATTCGAAATCCTTAAGTTCTACGGAACGACTTCGGAGAATACACCCTATTATATAATAAACGTTTCATTTTTAATAAACTCTAATTTCACATTTCCATTTGATTAGTATTATTATAATTGTATATGTGGTTTTCGAAACAACCGGGAATAAAATAGATCCTAAAAGACGGCTCAAGGTCGTCAACTGCCATCAACTATTTCCTTAATAACTAAGAAAAGGTTGCTAAAACCAACAACGATCTTAAAAGACTTTGATTAACTTCAATTTAATAGAGTTATAGCAAATTTTCATCAATATTGACTCTTAAGTCTGGTAAAACAAACTCCAATGTGGAAAATATTCATTCTTCTGACACTTGTGTGGGTGGAAATGCTAAAACTATTCGAGCTATGCTTAATTGACTTTCCTGATAAATAATCCAATATTAAATAATATTTAGGTAAAAACGCTAACAATCCATATTTTACTTTTTAAGGAATTGACATGAATATCCGTTTCTTTAACGTTTTGAATTTTGGAAATTTTATGGCTGGCTCAAGGCTGGCTCAAATTTTGGTATAGCGTCGGCGTTGCCACTTTATTACTGATTTTGCACACTAAAAACTTTGAGTGAACCGAACCGAACCATTTGATTTTTCGGTTTTTTGTTCGGTTCAGCATTTTTGAAAACACACTGGTTTGGTTTATATAAGACTCTACCTGTGAAAGCAAAAAAGTTTTTCTCACTAAAACTACTTTTTCAACCGATCGTTCCTATGGCAGCTATATGCTATAGTCATCCGACCGGTTCCGACAAATGTGCAGCGTATTTATACCAAAAGACTTCGTGCAAAGTTTGGTTAAGATAGCTTTAAAACTTACGGAGGAGATAGCATAGAAACAGACGGACATGGACACGGACTCAGCTCGTCATGCTGATCAAGAATATATATACTTTATGTGGTCGGAGATGCTTCCTTCTGTGCGTTACAAACATCCGGACAATTTCAATATACCCTCTCCAAGGGTATAATAATACTTTCAGAAAAAGACTACTAACAGAGTTATAGGTCGATCTGGATAGAATTTTTACCTTTTAATACTTAAAACTCGCTGACCCGGCAAACGTTGCTCTGCCATATAAATTGTTTCTACTCTATATATGTACAAATCTGATGGCTTTTTCCCGTTACGACTTCGCTTCCACTCACTTCCCACCAACATCCCATCCACTTCCCAACCAGTTTCCGCCCACATCCCACCCACTTCCCATCGACTTTCCATCCACTTTCCACCCACTTCCCACCCACATCGCAGGTGTGTTGGTGCATTCGTTCGACGGCCCAAATAGCAACCCTTACGTGTTGCTTGCATTGTTTACTGTAATGTATTAGAGTACACAGATAGGCCAAAGGAGGAGTTTTCAAGAAAGTTTAGCAAAGGGGACACCCAAATCACCTAGCGTTACGAAATATAATTAAAAACCTATTCTACACGTGCCAAATATATACAAAAATAATTCATTAAAATCTTATTTTATGCCGTTTCGGAGGAGTTTGCTAACTAACATGTGACACGAGATTTTGATAAATAGATTTCAAACATGTTTTATACTTGGATATACTTAAATTAAGTACGAAACATTCTAGAATAAACAAAAACGACAATTATTGTAAAATAAAACCAATAACTTGGTACTTGAATCAAATCCAAACGGTGTTAATAGGACATAGGATATGGGTTATGGGAACAACTAAATACTTGCTTTAAGTACAAAATTTTTATTTCAAGTACGATGTTTTTCGATCCCTAAATACTTAATCTAAGACTGTTTCGGGATATATTAAGTACATTTCGAACTATTGTAAAATCTTTTCGATCATACTTTTTGGCTGTCTTAAGTACAAACCGATTTAAGAACTGGTTCGGTTCAGTGCTTTGCATCGTTTTTGAACCGCCGACTAGGTTCATTACAGGGTTTTTGTAGCTAACTAAACGGCGGTTTCGGTTTGGTTCATTCTGAATTTATTATATATATATTTTAACAAGAACCGTTAGCGTTTTCAAGATCGAAATATTCTAATTTCTTAAGCAAACTGATGACTCCTCGCACACTTTGGAAATTGAACTCCTAGGAAACATTTGATTATCTTTTAAATCCTTTAAGAGTGCTCCTTGCAAACGCTGAAAAGGTTGCAGAATATGCAAATTTTTATAAAGGACATGTAGTTTGATGACAGGTATATTCAAAGGTCGGACAAATTGAGCAGTACAACATGTTCTTGGTCAGAGCTAAAAAAATTCTAAAGTTATTTCCAATTTTTTCTTGAAAATCCAATAGTGCTGAATAGCTTATACCATAAGAAAAGTATTAGAACCAGGAGGGAAGTTATTAGAGCTTTTTGCAGCTTGCGCTGTAAGTCTATTTGATCCTCAATCCAAGATATTTTATACTTGAGTTACTTGTCTTACTGTAAGTAGGAAAGTTATTGATTTAAGAACGTTTGTTCTAGGGTTAAATAACATTAAAATTCAATTCCAGAATGTTTCGTACTTAATATAAGTACATCTACGAAGAGAACATACAAATTTTTAATACAAAACGATATAAATTCTACTCCGATCAATCTAGAACTCTGAAGGTCATCCTTTTCTGATGCAACCGAATATTATCATTTATCTAAGGTGTAAAAAATTGAAGCCTAAGTCGAACGAGTAATATTTTTTTAGTAGACCACAAGAAGCTTTTGTCTTTCGCCTTTAGTTTACACAGATCGAGTTCATTTAAATATTCAAGTTATCAAAATGAACTTGAAAAGAAGAAAGAAGAAATATCAATATTTTCATTGCATTTAGAATGAGAATCCTATTTTTCTGATCCAAAATAATATCATTTAATTAAATTGATATTAAATAGTTTCAGAATGATACTATAAATTTAATACTGCTTTGTTAAAGAATATCGATTTGATATATTTCCATATCGGAGTAAAATTGATATGAAATATAACATTTTTTTCTCTGCGCAGCATTATTCCATATGTGTGCGCATACTTTTGTTGACCAGTGTATAGCCGAAAAGCTTTAAAATGTCAGCTTTTCGCTCGGTGGGAATTCCCTGAGCTGGCAAAGGCTTAGAATTCCAGCTGCCATAAGTTGTCGTCGTTGCCTTTTGGCTCTCCTTGGCGGCATCCTCGGCAACCCGTCCCACCATCGTCAACGTGAGCGCGCGTCCTTAGTGTATTGGCAAAAATATTTGCCATAGCCATTGCAAAAGAGAATGCGCGCCAAAATAGCAACAGCAGCAGTAGCAGGAGCAGTGGCAGGAGTAGCACAGGAGCAGCAGGAACTCGCTCTGGGCATAGGCCATGTGCAGTGGCTTTTTGTGTATATAATGTGTGGGGGGATATTGGCTGCGTCTAACGGTAACTAGTTTGGTAAATAGAATTTGCTGTGGGCGATAGCAATGCGGTGGGGGAGTTGGAGACGATGGGGTGGCACCTTGGGAATTTATGGGGAAGCGGTGGCAATGGCATTTTGACAGCACTGCGAATTCCTTAACATTTACACACACACACACACACACACACCGCTCATGGTCGCATGCTGAAAGTCTGCGGGAACAGAAATCAAGAATAAAAGTGTTGAGTAGTCAGACTCAGTTGTATGTGTAATTTGATGTGCAGAAATAAGTAACAGTTCAAAGGTGGCTAACCCAAATTCATAGCTGAGATTCAATCAGCGCAGGCAGGGCTGCAAACAGGACATTCGACTATTTGATTACTGTGAACCGAACCAACTATAAAAATTGATAAGGCATTGGAAATATTCCGAACCACAATTGTCCAATTGGTTTAACAAAAATTATAAACATTCAGATACTCGATTGTTAAGTTTATTGAATTGAAACACTTTGGCAGGGGTGGAAACTATGGCTAAGGCACTTTTTACTCCCCCTAAAATATTCTTGTAATGTAATTTTGTACACCTTGTAGCATAGACTACAAAGCCCTTTAATAGTGTTGAGATATCGAAATTATCTTTGTCAATATTGCTGTCAATTAAAAAATGGGCCAACCTTAAGGTGTCGCCCTGATACACACTGCTTAATCTTCGGGTTCTTTAATGCAAAAGGGGATGTTATTTCCAATCGGTCTGGACTCAAACGATATCACCGTTTTTCCCTCGTTTGGAGCTTTCAATTTAGACTACAAAAGTGGTCACATCTTCCTACTCAAAATTACAAAAGTTTCGAATAAGAGTCCAGTTTTCTCCACTATATTATAGTATATTAATTATATATTTGAAGCATTTAGCATTTACAAAGCAAAATTAACCAAACCCCAATATACAGACCTGTTCCCCTTTCCGGATCCGATTAATCGGAATTGATAAGAGCTGTGATTTCTAAGAATCGATTAGAGAATTCGGTCGAGTCTTTTTGCCATACAGAGTACTGAATGATGGAAATTGGGATTTTCAAGTTAAAAGTCGAATAACACAGTCGGATTCTGGAAGCGAGAGCATTTAACAATTCCGACTCCACATGATTTGTTCGAAATCGAAAACGGGATCAAGCCTGATAGTTTTGGATCTAGAAGCATGTGCAATTTTTCCATAAAAAATTTCTGATTGCATACAAATTTGGTTCATGAAAAGTAGATTATTTTAAATGCCTATTCGTTTTGCATATTTGACATATTTACATGTTTTCGACCTTAAAGCATATTTGAGAATATGCTAAAATATTTTAACCTATTTCGACCTATTTTAAAATATGTCATATGCTTTTACATATTTAGGGAATAAATATATGCTCCCAAGTAGGCGTCTGCACATCTAAATATGCCTTTTTTCAGATTTCAAAACGAAACTACCTAACGCAGCAAGTACCGCACGGATGTAAGTACTGTAAATGCTTCGAACAGTTCACCACGCAGGCGAGCACCACGCAGGCGAGCCGTTGTCCGTTAGGGACACTAAGTGTGATATATTTTGGATAGGTTTTATACACATTGAAGGGAACGATAGAGCTTAGAGAATGGAAAAGGAAGAACGAAAGAACATAATTTTATTTCAAACCATTTTACCGTGATTTACGAACCATTATATTAAAATCAATGAGGATTAGTAGCAGTATTGCACCAAACTTAAATGCCAATGGAGATCAAAATTGTTTCAGATCTATTGCGTTTCGCATTATTTAGCTAAGGGACCTCCAAGGTAGTTAAATTAATAATTACTTAAGAAATTGGTTTTAAATTCCACAAATAATTGCATATCTATGATTGTGATCTTAGCGAACCGCAATAAAATACCATGGATGACCAACGGTGAAGAGAATAGACCAGAGCATAAAAAATGTTTTACATAATTTTACTATGACGGAGATGCAACCAATTTGCAAAAAAATACCAAAACTGAACCAAATTAGTAAGGATGCAGAGATATTATAAGGTCCACTATTTTCGCTTGCAACTAAGTACAGAACTCACTACTTTCTGCGCTCTGAACGAAACGACGCATACTGTACAAGAAATCGGAATTACAGTAAGATACAAACCATTTACCGTAATTGTGTTTGAATAGTACGCAACGAACCATTTATCGCGCTTGCCTGTGTATAGTAACTTCTTGTGTTCAGTATTTTTTATCGTTCTAATCATAGGTACCTAATTTGGAGTGGATTTTTAGTAGAGCATATTTTGACCTATTTTGGCCTATTTTAAAATATTTTGACCTATTTTGACCTATTTTAACCTATTTTAGCATATGCTTTTTACCTAAAAAAAAATAATATTTTGGATATGATCATCTTAAAATATTATCAATTTTTTACCAAATTTTTTAGACCAACATCAAAAGAAAACCGAGAATACGATGTCTAGTTATTAGTTTAAAACTTATTTTGTTTTTGGTTAGATTTATAAAAAAAGGTGTGAGTGAGAGACACTCACGAGTCTTTGATGTGAAACATGATGCTTAGTTTAAGAGCTTATTTTCAAATCACAGCTCTCTCAATAGTAAACAAATCAGCAAGGATACTCTTTCGAAAGAAGAAAATTAAAGGGGTGTAGAAATCCAGAAATCCAAATCCCACCCAAATCCAACCAAGCAAGATCCCATTTAGATCCCACTTAGATCCAACGTTGATCCCACGTAGATACCTCCCAGATCCTACCCAGAACCCGCCCAGATCCCATCCAGATCCCACCCAGATGCTGTCCAGATCCCGCCCTGATCCCACCTAGATCCCTTCCAGATTCCACCCAGATACCTTCCAGATTCCACCCAGATCCCACCTAGGTCCCACACAGATCCCACCCCTTTTTAGCATTTATCCCACCTCTTCACTTCCCCCATCTACCAATCCTCTTATGTCTGTGTGTGTTTTGCCGGAAACTCCAAAATGTAAATGATGTCAGCGTCACGTGACACTGAAATCAAATTTAACTCGTACTAAAATCGTTCGTACCGAAATTAAAGATGTTTTACATCAAAAATCACAAAAAATCCGAAAATAAATAAATTGAATAAATGGGTCCCGAATCCCTCGAACCTGAACCCAAACTGGACCCACTCAGCTTAGAAAAATGTTCGGTTCAAAGAATCAGCTCCCACGCGTTTCAGCAAATTTTTGCATTTTTCAGGGAGTCTGTTCTCGGGGTCGACATTGTTTTGTTATATTGCACTATTGTTTGTTGCTCTGTTTCATGTTTTCAATTTATTGAGTTGACGAAATTTTCTCAAATTTTATGTGCGAAAATGGTCTTAAAGTTCTTGAGATGATGAAAGATGAACTTGATAGTAGAACATTTTTTCTTGAATTGAGAACATTGTACTACAAATGAGAAATCCTGTTCATGAACTGTTTTTGGTAACGTTTGTTCTCATCTTAAGTCCAGTGTTCTTGAATTTTTTACTCTGTGCAGTTGCAGTTAAGCGACTGCTACATTTCTACACATTTTCCGTGTAGTGACGTTATTTTCTCAAAGTATGCTCCCCTTGCCTATAAAAACAAAAAATTCAAGAACGTTCGTTCTCAAAGTTATCCGTTATAGTTTTTCTTACTGCAAGTTCAAGTGTAAATGGTAGACAAATGTACAAAATCGTACCGAAGTTTCAGTTCAGTGAGGAGTATAGTCCTTCGTGGCTTATTATCTTAAAAGAAGTTCGTTCTCAAAGTTATCTTAAGTTTTTCTTACCAGTCAAGTGATAAATGGCAAAACAAATCGTTCATTATTCTCCCGACCCTATAAAGTATATATATTCTTGATCAGCATCAACAGCCGAGTTGATATAGCCATGTCCGTCTGTCCGTCCGTCTGTCCGTCCGTCCGTATGAACAAACAGATCTCAGAGATGGTAAGAGATAGAGGTTTGACATGTATGGGACAAATGCTTCCTTTATCTGCACGCAGATCACGTTTGTTTCAAATTTTGGCCACACCCCCTCCCGCCCCCGCAATTTGGAAAAAACGTTATATTTCCTATAGTTTTAAAGATTGACGATTTGTACCTTCTAGAGATAGTTAGTAATTAGCAAAATGAATCGATTTGCCGAAGAAATGATAAAGATCGGATGAACGGTTCTCAAGTTATTAGCAAAAAAGTGAACCAAAATGTTGCATACTTTTCGGAAGGTCACACTAAGGAACGCAGGAACACTGTTAAACATGTTTTTTCATGAGTAACGGGTATATCGAAGTCGGTTAGAGCCGACTTTAACTTACGCTCTCGTTTTTCTACAAAGAAGGTGAGGCAAGCTATTTATTTTGAAGTCCAGGAACTTATGTAAGCCAAGGTAAAGGTATGAAAGATAACTATAATGAATGAGATCCATTCGGTCCACACCAGAGAATGTCTCGAACAAAGCGTCGAAACAAAACGGATCCGGTCCGAGAACCGCCTTTCCACCGGTTTCGAATGACCATAACGAATCTTCTCCAGCATTTCACAGCTGCAAAACTCGACCTACATGGCTTGGACGAACTTGAAACGGATTTTATTATAATAAAGAAAGATGTTCATTAAACATTTTTGATGACATGTTTTTTTTATATCAATTAAAATCGAATTTGCGATTTTGAACTAAAAACATTTCATTAAATCAAAATCAATCCGTTCCTCCCACCAGCATTCAATTACATTTTCATAAAACATTTTTCAACACTAAACAAAAACCTTTTTCCTTCGGTTGTTGGTGGGATATTTTTTCTGGCTCTCTGCAACTATTGATAAAATTTATTGTTTGTGCTTTTTAACAACACCTTCGGGTTTGTTATTTCATTATTTTTTTAATACTGCACACATACATACGTACATATGTACATGGCCATTATAAAAGTTGCAAGCGCGCTTTTGTTTTTGCCCCACTGCCCCCTACCCCTACCCACCAGCACCCCTCCTCCGGCTCCGGTGCTTGCTCTTCGGTGGCTCACTCCCCCGCTGCTCACTTGTGTTCTCTACACACGCTTAGTAGCCATTTGGGAGCCGGAAAAGTGGCAAGCATCGGGGTATTGGGGGAGAGGTAGTGGCAACGGATTGATGGGTCAAAGGGGACGACGCTTATTATTACGTTTACAAATATGTGAGTGTGTGAGTGCGCACCTTTTTGGTAGGGTAGGGGGCGGAGTAAAACGCTTAAAAACAAGCCATTGCCGAAAAACAAGTAAGAAACACACACACACACGGGCAGGCACTTGCGCTCCACACACTCGCACTCACACTCGCTGCCTCACACACACACACAGCGACCGAGTGCGAAATGCACTCTGGGGGGCTTTAAACAAAAATGAAAATCGCTTGCATACATATGGGCGCTTACACACACACACTCACACATCCTTTCTGGCTTGCACAAAAAGAACTTGACTGCGTCGTGGTGTTGTTGCTGCTGTTGCGGTGCTTCGACAATTTTAACGACCATAACTACGGTTCTCACTCTGCTCCCCTTTCCCCCCCTCCGCGCGCTCGCACATTTATTTTAAAATACGCGGCACTTCCGCCGCAAACGGCACACAGTTGCCCTGCCCCCCTGTCCCCGGCCCCGTCCCTAGCACCCATCTCCACCGCATCACGCCTGCCTTTCAAGTGACTCCAACACTCCGGCGGCCTTTATATGGAAATAATAACCAAATGTTCTCAGGCTGTCGCGCGAGTTCTTCTTCTTCTTTCATTATGGTGACCGTGCATAATGTTGATTTCCAGGCCGATTCCTTGAGGTGTGATTCCGACATGTCCTTTTGGCCATATATTTTGTAAGCCGTTACCTGGCGCCGCGCGGTCACCAATACGAAATGGACGAATGGACTGGCTCCACCTCGAATAAATTTTTTCTTGCCTTTTGGCCATATCATTCACAGTTCGTGTGAGTTCAAGTTGTTCGTGGGCAAGTCATCAAAATATGTATCAAATTTTAATACACAAACTGTGAAAAAAACGAGAAGGAAAAGCTAGCTTAGTGTGAGCCGAAGTTTGAATACACTTGCAAAAACTCGCTCGAACTGATTTTGCCGGAACAGCAGATTTGGGGTGTGTTAAAAAAGTAACGCAGGCTGAGTTCAGTCGATGCGAAATGAAACAAAACAAATCTGAACAATTTATGGCTCTATCTCTCATATCTTTACAGACAGACGCACGGACATACCATTAAACTGACCGATCACTTCTTCTTTCCGCGTTTTGTAATCTGTTTATAAGTATACAATTCTGATTTTAAGAACGACAAAGTGAAAAACAAACAAATATTCCATAGAAAGGCCAGTTTTCCATCTGATCGGTCCTTTGGTAGACATAGGATGTGGTCAACCGGCTTTGACCCTACAACAAAAGATTGTGCTTAAAAAAGTGTGTGTGTCTGGGAAGACCAGCGAAAAGAAATCTGACATAAAGTTTGAATAAAACTCAATTTTGGAATAGCAAACTATAGAAATAATAATAATACTCGGTTTTCGAGACTCAGTATCAGAGTCTAGGGCATTCGCTTCGGTGTGACAGACACCAAAAATACGCAGTCAAATCAAACACTTTTGTGACTGAGTATCTTGTGTGATCGTCTGTCAAATTGTTGGTTGATTCTGCTTTACACTGAATGTTCTTTTCGTCTTCGAGTGACAGTGGTATAACGTTTATTGTACTCGCTCTCTTTGTATTTGAATCAATAGAGCAGCATAGAGAGAAATAAATACAAAACGCGTTGTTAAAATTTGTTTTGAGGTTTTATCAAGACTAAATATTTTGCGTTCTAAAAAACGGGAGCGGTTCATTCCGGGGTTCGAACCCGTACTGTGTAGGTTCTGGTTCACGGAGGTTCAGAATGTCGCTGAACCCAGGTATAGATCCGAACTGGGACTCGAGAAAAGATTTGCAGTCTTTGAAATTATTTTAAAATTACTGCCAATTTGTATAAATGTTTCGAAATTTTAGTATTACGGAATGATAAATGATGACCCCAAGAGCGTAAAGTAGATAGTAGAAGATGGACGAAGACAGAAGCTGTAAATAACAAGGCGAGACAGACATAAAGAAACCCTAATCGACAAACCGAGAAGGAACAACCCATATTAATATGGTGAGTCTTCAGCTCCGGAGCGGTTCGATACCGAACCGGCTTGCAGCCCCTGCGCACGAGTATAAGAATTGAGCCATACAAAGGACGCCAGGTAACATTTTCACTGCATAAGCGAAGGACAATTCTGCCATTAGTGGAGTAAACACTGCATACATTTTTTGCCGTGCTTGAGACACTCGAGTGTTAAAAAGATAAAGGACGAATGCAGTAGTTAAGTTGCGTCCTTGCAGATCTCTGCTTAGTACTTGATACTTAGTATTCGACTCTCAGTATTCCATTCTGAGTACCATATACTCGGTATTAAGTACTCAGTACCCCTTAATAACCACCCCCACTTACACACACTACTACGGTAAATGACAAAAACAGCTGACTTTATAAGGACAAAGAGTCTGTCGCATAGAAAAAGCTCTGTGTGAGTGTCGTTAACACTTGAAAGCCTTTGATGTGAAACATGACGCTAAATATAAGAGCTGTTTAAGAGCTGTTTAGTCACTGTTAAGACACTGTCAAGTCACTGTTTAGTCACTGTCAAGTCACCGTCAAGTCACTGTTTAGTCACTGTCAAGTCACTTTTAAGTCACTATTATGTGAGTATGTCAAGTCACTGTCAAGTCACGGTCAAGTCACTGTCAAGTCACGGTCAAGTCACTGTCAAGTTACTGTTTAGTCACTGTCAAGTCACTATTAAGTCACTGTTTATTTACTGTCGAGTCGCTGTATAGTCACTGTCAAGTCACTGTCAAGTCGCTGTTTAGTCACCTCCGGTTGGCACATACGTCAAGAGATTGAGAGAAGCTTGGCTTGGCCCTTTTGGGGCTGTATAGCCAATTTTACATTTTTACAAATTCTTCCGTACCGAAATTAAAGATGTTTCACATTAAACAATGTACAGTTTTAGTTTTCCAATCGTATGTCCGTTAAAGAGTTAATTTTTTTAATAGAAGTAGCCAATCGGACCTATGCACACTAAAACAGTCAAGCCAGTCAAGGAAAGTGAAACAATTTGATTTAAATGTCAGGAGTGTTTTAAGACTGGCGTGGTACTTGCAGCGGCATGTATTGGAGACCGACGAGAAAGAGAAAATTGGATTCACTCACCTTTCTGTCCCCAAACAAATTTTCAATATAACAAATTACCGAAGAAAATAACTAATTAAAAAAAATACTTCGCTTTACAGCCCTGAAGAGTCAAGCCGAGCTCCTCTCAGCACACTCAGCCATGTCAGTCTGTCCGTCTGTCTGTGTTAACACCTAGATCTCAGAGACTAGAAGAGCTAGATCAATTAAATTTGAGTTGGAAAATTCTTTTTGCCTGCACGCAGATTAAAATGCTTTCAAATTTTTGCCCCGCCCATTCCCGGTCCCGCAATAAAAAATGTTGAATAACTCACACAGTTTTTGATATTCAAATTTAAAACTTACAGTTAGATTCGCTATAACTATAATCCCTCAAATTTTCATACTGATTGGATAATAAATATCCGAGTTAAAAAATGTTGCATACTTTTGGAAAGCCTAAAAGTGCAACAAAGGCTATTAAACATTTCTTCCAGGGGCATTGAAATATTTCTATGAACGTCGGGCAGGAACGACTTTAACTTACGATCTCGCTTCTGATTGTACTGCATATCTCCTTTGTTCTATTAATATTCATCTCGTCAGTCTGTATATCTCTTCGAAAGTGGTAGAGCTAGTTGATCATTGATTGGATCATCGAGTTTCAGATTTTGAAACTATTTAAATACATTTTTGGAATATTAAAATTGAAACTAAAAAACGATAACTTTTGGAACACTTAACCGAACGGAAACCGGGAATCGCTTAACTCCAAAAACTATTTTGTGGGCTGAGTCGATTGAGTAAAACCAGTTTAAATTGAACCGACCCTAATTTCGGAGCGCCATTGCCTGCATTTTACCAATTTTTTAACTTGGCATAAAAAAACAAAACAATCTTAAATGATCAACGAGCTTAAATGAACCAGAGTAAGACGAGATAGCTGCAGCCTTACACTGATAGACGAACACGAAGACAGGACAGTACGATCTTAAATTTTCTTAAAGTATTTTTCGAATGTAAGCGAAATCGTGTACAATCTATTGACTGCTTGAAATAAGGACAAATACTTGACCATCCATTCCGATTTTTGAATCAAAATTCGCTTTCAATAGAATTTTACCTCAGGTGAATGATTTATCCACCTGTGGCTCATCCAGCCAACACTTTTCGCACTCAACAATTGTCTTTCCTCGCACACCGAAAAAATTTATGAAAAATTCAATTTAATTGCACAATTACACATGTTCCACATTTCCATTCCAACTGTTGTCTTGTTGTTGCACCCTTGCAATTACTTTTAAGGCAGAGTTGTTATTTTTTTGTTTTTGTTGTTTTTTCCGGCAACGACACCCCCAAGGCTCTGGCAAGCGCCATCGATCACGTGCGGCTTTGCCATTGCTGGAGAAAGGAACACACAAACATACAGACATTCATGTAGACAGTCAGACGATACGACGAGTGTGTGTGTGTGTGTGTGTTGGTGGGCCGTTTGGGTTAGAGTTTTGAGCTATTGGCAATGGTTTTCCTTTGGCCATAAGGCGGGGCAGGACAATAAAACACAAAACGTGTAAATAGAATTTTTGGCACGATGGTCGTCCGGGGAGTGCTTTAGCATAATCTGCATGAGTAGCACCCGATATGGTCCCGGCAATTTGTGCGAGTGTCTGAAGTGTTATCAATTGATTAGCTTTAATTTTAATTTCTCTTGTTTTTCCGTGCAGTTGGCGAAAAAGATGATGACAATTGTGGCGAGGCGCCCAAAGTGGGCGATCTACTAGAACCCAAAGAGGAGTTGCTCAGTGCCGATGAAGGCGATGAGGAGGAGGAGGAGGACGATGACGCCGAGGCGGGGGAGGAGGGACAGGAGCAGCAGGTTGAGAAACCACTCAAGCCCCATGAATCACAGCAGCAGCGCCGGACAACAGCTGATGACGCCGCAGCTGCTGAAGAAGAAGAACTACAACACCCTGGAGAGAAGCCGACTGCATCTGGTTCAGCTGCCAACGGGCACGGGCACTGCAAGTCCTCGTCCAGCAGTGTTGTTGGCGTTGGTAAGTTTGACTTCAATTTGCATATTTTATTGCTACTAGCCGAAAGATATATGCGATATGAACCAACCCGAAAGTCCACTCCGAGAGTCTTGGTTCGTCGTCATTGTCGTCGTTGTCGTCTTGGGCCCTGCCCCCGGGGCATTCACATGTCCGGCTAATAACTCTCGACAGTCTCATAAATAGCAAATGTAAGTTTTTGTTGTTGCCAGGCAGAAGCATCCTCTGGTCTGTGGTCACGTGTGGGCCTCTGCCCCGAGCATTGGTGTATTGGTGTCCAAATAGTGACTGTGACGACTTAAAAGTGTGTGGTGTGGGTTTTGTACATAAATGGGATAAGGTTAATGGTTTGTAACTATGTCGATGTGGCTTAAACACAGTGCAGTGTCGGATGCTCTCAGGTGGCGGCGGATGTGATAAACGATATTTATACCCATGAGTAGAGTAGAGTAATAAGGGTATGCTGAAGTCGTGGAAATATTTACATATATTACAGGCAGAAGGATTCATTTCCGACCTTATCAAGTATATATATTCTTGATCAGCATCGACAGCCGAGTCGATATATCCATGTCCGTCTGTCTGTATGAACCTAGATCTCGAGACTAGAAGAACTAGAAATAGATATAAAGATATCGATCTGTTCTTTTAAACTCACATTTAGATACCAAACATTTATAATCTGTGAAAATTTCATTAAGATCGGTTAATAAATAGCGGAGATATAAGAATATCACCTTTTGTCATATATTTTAGAAAATTATATTGCCTATTTTTAGGCATTTCCCTAAATTCTAAACGTATTGTCAACGGGACCATCGAACACATTTAAAGCAAATAAAATTCTAAATGAAAGTCTTAAAACGCTTAGCTTGTAACTTTAAACATATCATTATTACATTTTGAGTATCATTCTGAAACTATTTAAAATCAACTTAAGTGAATGATATTTTTTGAATAAGAAACATATTATTTTCTTGTCAAAATGAAATGATAATATTGATATTTTTGAAAAGTTCATTTTATGTAAATATGTTACGCAGTTCCAAAGTAACATAGAGAATATTTGCTTTGTGCAAAAGTATGTAACAGCCAGAAGGAACCATATCCGAAAGTTGAAAATATTCAACTTTTTTCTGATACAAGGCACATTTGAAAGCATCACATCATACCTAGTTTTTCAATGTCAAAAGTACTGCAAGATGGAATAGTATTGGATCCAAGCCGAAATACTGAAATCACACATGCATTTTTCAGTTTAAAATTCTTGGTTTTAAATTAAGTCGGCTTGATATAAAGCAGAGATCTGTAAGCAAAAGTATAGATTTCAAGCATACAGGGTTTGTCCGGAAAGTAATAGGACTGATTTTCTTTCGCCGCGACTGTACTTTGGAGCGTGCGCGCACCGACTGGATTCGTTAGAGGGCGTTCCTAGCTAACGAACGAGCAGATGTCTCCGAGCACCTGGAGAGTCAGGACAGGCATTTTCGCGCGACGTGTTTCTGTGAGTGGTGCAAGCCGACAAGAGGTACGCGATTAAATTCTGTGTGAAACTCTGCGACAGAGACATTTGATATCATCAAGCAGGCTTACCCAGATGTTGCTTTAAGGGCGGTATCCACGGCTCGCGAAATGGCCGCGAAATGAAAAACTCCTTATAAAAAAAACTGCTGCGTAATTTGTTCGTGTGGCCGTTTCATAATCGGTGTCCACTTTTCGGGATAAATAGCTTACGTTTGCCAACACGTAATGTTAAACAAATAACGTAGCTTTAAGTGCTGTTAACGCCTTTTTTGTGGCGAAACGAAAAATGTTTTTTTTCTGTTTTTGGGGGCAAGACAATAACAACAACAAATTAAAAATGAGCGCAGCATAAAAAAGACTCTGGGAGAAAACGTCGCCCAATTACAAAAATACATTTAAAGTTATACGAAAATGTGAATTCATACTTTATAGTTGTAAAACAAGCTCCCGCTATTGATTGGTGCTTTTATGGCCACATATTTCCCCCCCAATTTTTCTAAAGAAATTTTGAAAATTCCAACCCTCCTTGAACTCCTTGGCGTCTTGCAGCATGCCACCCTTACCCCATGGAGCTATCTCATTCTTCAGCTCCGCGCAAATGGCATCACTACTTTGTCAATAAGGACGCCCATCCTACTTGCTGATCCGATATCCGATACACATGACGTTGTAGTTCTCCGGACGCCAAATACCTAGTTTCACAAGGTAGAAATAAGTCAACGAACTTAAGTTATCTCAACAGCGCCAATCGTTACTCCAAAACTACTGCCAATTTCAATTGAGGTGGTATGCAATCCGGGCGAGACATGCTCTTGGACATCTGATATTTGAAAAAGCTTTCCGAAGCATGTGCAGCTCATAAGGAAGCTCTCGTGAAAGACATCAGGATTTTGAAATTATTCATTCAAACTTCTAGACATTACTACTCACATCTTTGAAATAGCGCCCCTTTTCACTTCTCCCCGCAGATATGTGTTAACCCGTATCTGTGCTTCCCCTTTCCTCTGTTGCTCCTCTTCCTGCCACTCCACAAGGTGCGGCCAGATTGCCACATTAAGTTGCGCAAAAGTCGCTTCATAGTGATATTAATATAAGAAAATTGAAAATATGCATAATTATCACCTTCTTACGGCGTATGTATTTGTACTCACCGTGTAACCATCTTGATATATCTTTATTTAAATTTCTTAAATTATTTTGATTTGTTTACGAACTGTTTTTTTCAGCGCCAAAGAGCGCAAGGTTACTTTGAACGTTTATCGATAGGAAAAATTGTGTTATCGTGTTAGTAGCGTGGCTTAGCAGACTCTGTAAAGTATCTGCGGAATATCAACTTTTTCACGAAAGATTTTTCGCGAGCCGTGGATACCGCCCTTTAAGAAGAAGTGGTGTGTTTTGGTGGCACCAGGACTTTTTGGAGGGTCGGGAAGAGGTCGCCGATGAAGACCGTGCTGGAAAACCTTCGACTTTGACAAACACAGACAATGTGACTCGTGTGCGCAAAGTTTTGAACTCAGACCGTCCACTAAGTATTCGTTTAATTGCCCAGATGTTAAATTTACCAAAATCTGTGGTTCATGACATTGTGACGGAGCATTTGAACATGCGCAAGGTGTGCGCGAAGATAGTCCCAAAAGTGAACTTGAAAAGTGACTTCTTGTGAACAGCTACCGGACCAAGGCCGGCATCCCAACGCTTCCGCAGCCGCCCTACAGCCCAGATGTGCCCCCGGACTTTTTTGTTTCCTCCTGAAAAGGCCGATGAAAGGCAAGCATTTTGAGAGGACAGAGGGGATCCGAGCAGCATGCACCGCGGCTCTCAAGGCTATGCCGGAGAATGCCTTCCGTTACGCCTTTAATGCTTGGAAATGCTGGCAGCTATGCATCGATGCAGAAGGAGCCTATTTTGAAAGCAGCTGTCTCCCTTTATTCATAGATTTTGCCCCGGAATAACCACTTTTTCATTTATAACTTAAGTTTTCCGCCGTTATTTTGAAAATTATTTCTGATTTCATATCAAATACATCTTGATCTAATTACACTGTGCAACAGTCAAAAAAAACATCCAAGCACCACTATGCGGAATCGATAGTGCTACCCGAACTAAGTAAATGCCTATCAGCGTTTGGTTAGATTGGAAGCACTTTTTTTTATGGACCCTCAAAGTTTTTGAAATTGGGTGTGCCAACCAAAAAAGATGTCATTAGTTTTGGGCACACAACTCATTCAGTTTTAGTGATAGCTGCAAACTGTCTTCGGCAAAGTTGTTGACAGTCCGCAAAATAAATTCTTCATACAAAGATTTTTAAAAAATTCATGTTTTCCGGTAGTATTTCTTAAAAACTTTTTTTTCAAAGCGTAATTTTTACTTTTCGAGTATAACTTTTTAAAAATCAGGAGTTTTCGCATACTTTCTTTGGCAAAAAAGAAGCTTTTGAGATACCAAATAACTCTGCTGAACAAGGTTTTACAATCTAAATACTTCTACATCCTCCGAAACGGCCCCAAAAGTGTGAATTATTAGATACTCAAGTTTTTCACCGAAATAGCAGCCAATTAAGTTTTTTTTAAGCTTTTAGAGCGAAACATTACTCATTTTACTTGTTGTTATCCATGATTTAAGAAAAAATGATATTTTGATAACTTCTCGAAAATTCTGTAATTTATCAGCAAAAAGGTTGCCAACTTAAGACTGTATAAAATATTTTAACATGCTAATACATTTTGGGTGGTTGGCACACCCAATTTCAAAAACTTTGAAATTTGTCGCACAGTGTTATTTAATATCGAAAAATATAATTAAAGAAATATTTTAGAAAAGTCCAGGCACAGCTGCCCCCAACTTTTCGGAAAGCTGGCTACGCCCTTGAGAATATATTTATATACTAGGGTGTCCCAAAACATAAGGAAAATTTTTTTCGCGAAACTAAATACGCATACCCTCTATTTTTATTCCATTTGACCTCATAGACTCAAAAAATAAATATTATTGCGATTGGACAATGATAGCTCTAGCCGACTTGATGCCAAACTTTTACATGAAAATTTGTACTGACATACTATAGGAGGAATTCAGAATTAAATTTGTATTACCTTATTACCACTTTTAGAACTGCGTAATTTCACTGATGTTGACTGATTGAAAACAATATTTTTGATGTTTTGTGCGGATCAGAATTAAAAGTGAAGTGGTGCGTCTTCATATTATATTGTCTTTGCTATAACCAAACATCGACACGTTCGGTCGCGTCAGCCTCAGAGAGTAAAAACTATACTCAATGAAGGGTACATCCACGGGTTACCACGGGTCCTACCGTCTTAAAATTTTATTTATAACTGTTTTGACTTAAAAGTAAACAATTTAGAGGGTATGCGTAAAAAAACAAGTGAGAAAGTCGGTCAAGCCCGACTATGTTTATACTCTGTACCTAGAGTAGGAGGTAATGCAGTGCTGCTGCTGCGCTCATCTCTAAGTTTCTCTCTCTTCCCCTCTCTCTCTCTCTCTCTCTCTCTCTCTCTCTCTTTCTCTCTTTCTCTCTCTCTCTCTCTCTCTCTCTCTAAGATTGTCCGTTGGTTGTGAGAGGGTGGGAGGGGGCGGCGGGAGGTAATTCACTTATTTGATCATAACTTGAGTACCGCTCATCCGATCTTTATAATTTCTTCGGCAAATAAATACATATTACTAATGACTAACTATCTCTAGAAGGTACAAATCATATATCTACAAAACTGTGGAAGATATGTCGTTATTTCCAAATTGCGGGGGCGGGAGGGGGCGTAGCAAAAATTGAAAATAAACTTGATCTGCCTGCAAGTATAAGTAGGATTTGTCCCATACATGTCAACCCTCTATCTCTTACCATCTCTGAGATCTATTTGATCATACGGACGGACGGACAGACGGACATGGCTATATCGACTCGGCTGTTGATGCTGATCAAGAATATATATACTTTATAGGGTCGGAAATGATTCCTTCTCCCTGTTACATACTTTTGCACAAACTTAATATACTCTATGTAACGACTTTGGTTTTGTGTCGGTGTACGGTGTCGGAAATGCTTATTTCTGGTTGTTACATACATTTTTGCGCAAATTCAATATACTCTGTGAACCCTTTGATACAAAGCAGTGGCGTAGACAGGAGGGAGATTAGGGGTAATTGCTTTCCCAATCCACACATTTGTCTGAATTAGCCCTTATCAGCCGCTGTTGACTGCACTAATTAACCACCAATTAATTAAGATATGGCTCAAATGATGAGGTGATCGCTTCAGCTGAAACGGCAAAACTGTCAAATTTTGTCATATAATCTAGAAGCCAGGCTTATTTTTGGCACTTCACATATAAAGGCAAGCAGTTTTAATTCGATTTCTGCAGATTTCTGGAACACACCCATATATGTCACCTTCTAATTCTAAGGAAACTATGTTAAAGAATAATTTCAAATTTTGAACAACAAACACTCTACTGTTAATTTTTAAACAAAATTAATAGTTGATGGGGTGGAAAAATAGTTACCCCATAAAAAGTTTAAAAAAACGAGAAAGGCAAAGCTAACTTCGTCTGTACCGAAGCTCTGATACACTTGAAAAAGCTTGTCTCAACGGTTAGCGACTTCGACCAAACTTCGCAAATCAACTTAAAAACATTCAATATTACCCATGACCGTGTTTGAGAGCGATAATATTGAAAACAAACCGGTTTTTCTCACTAAAACCCATTTTCCGAACGAATATTTCTATGGCAGCTACAAGAAGTAGTCATCCGATCCGGTCGGTTCCGACATATTAGCAGCGTGCAGTAAAAAGAAGACTCTGTGCAAAGTTTCAGCTCGATAGCTCCAAAACGCGTAGAAACAGACAGACAGGCAGACGAACGGACGGACAGACGTACGGACAAAACTTAATCGACTCAGCTCGTCATGCTGATCAAGAATATATATACTTTATGTGGTAGGAGATGATTCCTTCTATGCGTTACAAACTTCTGGGCAAAATTATAATACACTTTTCAAGTGTATAAAAATATGTGTTGCCGAAGTTGAGAAGTCCAAAACTGAGAAGACTGATACCGGTGGTTGGGATTTACTGTAGACCTCTCAGCCTAACCAATGCTAGTTTCTTATTGCATCTAGGTCCTTTATGCAGTTTTGATTACTCGAAGTAAGGGTGCGTCTACACTGATTGACCTATGAGACATGATAGTCTTCCATTTAATCATACTACTAGACTCTTTAGACTGTCATGTCTCATGTATCAAACAGTATGAATGCAGCCTAAGCCATTTCCTGAGCTTCCCCAATTAAGTAGGCAACAGTTTTCGGTAGTGCTGGCCCACTGGTGCTCTGGTTGTGCACATAAACTTTGATGTTTCCATGTGGCGCCGTACAAGCTAACATTTACATACACACACATACAGCTCCTGCACATGTCCGTGTATGTGTTAGTCGGTATTCCTGTGCGTCATTGGATTATGGCACTTGGGTGTAAAGCCATCGATTCCAATGACCAAAGCGCAGCTCGTTATGGTGAGGAAGCCGACTCGTTGCCAACAATAATAAAGCAAGCGGCATGTTTAAATGGAACGTAAACGGTACACACACACACATAGCCGTACGTGTGTGGTTGTTCATTATTTGTTGCTCTTTTGCTGTGTTTGCTGGGCGCACAATTCCCACGTGTAAAGCGGACAGCATCGGCATAGAACATCGACCATCAACTAGAACCTGCCGTCCGGACATTCTGGGTGCCTGCGACTTGCTTGTGCCGGTACCTGGGAGTTGAAGTTTTTGTCTACCGCTGGCCAAAGTCAGTTTTAACCTCAGTTGGCAACAACCAGACCAGGGTCTCCACTAACGGCACTATGGAGGACCAAACTTTATCACCAGTGCGCGCGTTCACTTATTCACCCTCTCGCTCTCGCATAATATATGACAAGTACACTGCTGCACTGCGTCCTCTGTGCGCCTCCGTTTACTGTCCTGATGCTGGCCTCATCCTGGCTGGGCTCTCTGGTGTGTTGTATAATGTTCTAAAGGGAAATCGAGAGGCTGTGATAAGTTTGGGGATCCGAAAATTGTCTTTCAGTTGTTGCTGATGCCGACGCTGCGGCTGCCATGAGAAACCCGGCGAGAATGAATTGGCCCTTTTGTGCGCCTCACCAACAGGGCACAAGTTGGGCTAGAGTCGCACAGTGGTACAACTCGCATGGATAGGTGAGCATATTTGTTTGAATTACTTTGGGCACGACTAAAGACCACAGAAGAATTGTTCACACTATTGTTGAAAGTATTCATTCAAACAGTCTTGGATCTATGCATATGAGCCTGAAAATAACTTGATACTACAAAGAAGTAGACAGGGTGGACGAGACAAAGCACTTCAAAGCAAATTGTGACCGGTTTCTTCTCAAAATCCGGTCCTAACCAATCGAGAAACGAAAGATGCTCAATGAATCGTATACATTAGAAGAGGGTTGGAATTATCCAGGAGGCTACTAGTCATCTTAATTAACTCGACTGTAAGGAACTAGACTAGGCTCAGCACTTTAGAATTTTCTCGTATGAGTGCCAGACTTGACACTGCCACACAGTTACTACCTAATAAGAGGACTAACTGGTGCCTTTGGAGGCATGCGAGCTCAACTTCCTCCCCCAATTAACATTAAGAGAACTTCAACGAGAGCTGCCAGGTCTGCCCAAGGATAAAATCCACTTGAGGAAATAATTTCCGTCAAATCAAATCATAGAACAAAATAATTTCAAGTTTTATTCAGTAATTGAAATGAAGAAAGTCCAATTCGATGGAAGAAAATGTGTTCTTGAAGTCAGAACATTGAGAAAACCCGTTCTTTCACAGTTTTTGACAACGTTTGTGCTCATCTTGAGTCCAATGCTCTTGAATTTGCCCCTCTGTGTATGCAGAAGGGATAGATGATAGATGCAGATAGATGAAAGGCATGAGAAGAGAGCTATCAGCATTTTCTCTTAACAAAAGTTAGACAAATTTCTAACAGTAATGAAAGGCTCTGCACTAGAGTACGAGCTGTATGTGCTGCTGCTGCCTCATCACTAAGTTTTTCTCTCTCCCTCTCTCTCTCTCTCCCTCTCTCTCTCTCTCTTTTTTTCTAAGAATGTGCGTTTGGTTGTGCATTGCAATGCACAATGCATTGGTGGGTGGGTGGGGGAGGGGGTGATTCACTTATTTGCTCTTTTAACTTGAGAACCGCTCATCCGATCTCTTATCATTTCTTCCCGTAAATTTATACATATTGCTAATGACTAACTTATTCTCTAGAAGGAACAAACCCTCTATCTACAAAACTGTGGAAGATATGACGTTTTTTCCAATTTGCGGGGAGCGGGAGGGGGCGTGGCAAAATTGAAAATAAACTTGATCTGCCTGCAAGTATAAGAAGCGTTTGTCCCATAAACGCCAAACCTCTATCTCTTACTCATCTCTTAGATCTGTTTGTTCATACGGACGGACAACGGACAGACAGACGGACAGACGGACATGGCTAAATCGCTCGGCTGTTGATGCTGATCAAGAATATATATACTTTATAGGGTCGGAAATGATTCCTTCTCCCTACTCTATGTACCTTCGGTATAGAGTATAAAAAATGTATGTGTTATTCAGAAAGCTTGAAATAAATCAAAATTGAAGTATGGTGTGGGTCTTTGAAGTTATATTGCGATGTCCGTACCCATGGAATATGGAGAAGCAGCGATATCAGCAACGTCATGCCTATTCGAAGGATATGTGTCTATTAGAGCATCCACAGTGAACACTGGGACATCGGGTCGAAATTTGAGCCAAAGTCACAATTTTATGATTGGGAAACTGGATAAAACGACTTCCGGAAATGATTTTTAATACATGTAGGTGTATATTGTACCCAGATCAAGCTTGCTTCAGATTTGGCAAGTTCCTCTTCCTTCTCCTTCTAACCGAGAAAAACTATCAGAGCCACAATTTTTATACCCGTAGAGTAAAAATGTATGTAACAGGCAGAAGGAATCATTTCCGACTATATAAAGTATATATATTCTTGATCAGCATCAACAGCCGAGTCGATATAGCCTTGTCCGTCTGTCCGTCCCTCCGTCCGTCCGTCCGTCTGTCTGTATGAACACCTAGATCTCAGAGACTAGAAGAGCTAGAGCAACCAAATTTGACATGTAGACTCCTATTGTCTGCACGCAGATAAAGTTTGTTTCAAATTTTTGCCACGCCCACCCCCGCCCCACAATAGAAAATGTTGAATAACTCCCACATTTTTTAAGATATCGAGTTCAAATTTGAAACTTACATATAACTACAATCGCTGAAATTTTCATTAACATCGGATACAAAATAGCCGAGTTAAAGAATGTTGCATACTTTTCGGATGTTCCCACTCAGGAACACAGGAACTCTATTAAACATTTCGGTTAGAGCCGAATTTAACTTACGCTCTCGTTAAGTTTGAACCTAGCGACTTAATATAGTTTAGTTGGTTTGGTCCAATATCTATCTATTCCGTATACCATAATAAGATCCGAGCATAAACATCGCAGATATGCAAGTGCGCCTCCCCATATATTCAAATAAATTTTAAAATAAAAGAAATTCAAAGCCATAGGAACCACATTACTTGGTACAGGGTATTTTGCTGTCGGGGCACTCGACCGCGTACACGTTAGTATTCCCAAATTTGGAACCATTTCACAAATTAGTTTTTGAATGGTAGCTGTTTAAAGTTGATTTTTCTAAAATTGATGCAATAAATAAAAAATAGAGGGAAGCTGACTTCGGCTCGACCGAAGTTTATATACCCTTGAAGCATGATATATGCCTGCCTGGTTGTTATATGGCAGCTATTCGATATATTCATCCGATTTTGATCAAACTCTTTAAAATTTGTTTTGAAACAGATAATATTCATAACAGGAAAGTATAAAGACGCTACCATTGAAAACAAAAAAGATTTTCTTACTAGAACTACTTTTTCAACCGATCGATCCTATGGCAGCTATATGCTATAGTCATCCGATTTGAATCAAAACTTGACAGAATTGTGTGGTATATATTGAACATTAAAAAGTTTGGGGGCAATAGCATTGAAAACAAAAAAGTTTTTTTTACTAAGACTGTTTTTAAGACAAATCTTTTATATGTCAGCTATTGTATATAGTTTTCCGATTTTCACAATACTTGGTGGAATTATGTAAAAGCATGGAGAACTTATAAATACGAGGTTTGGAGACGTTTGCATGGAAAGCAAAAAAATTTTTCTCACTAAAACTAGTTTTTTTACCGATTGTTCCTATGGTAGCTATATGATATAGTCATTCGATCAGGCTGGTTCCGACAAATGTGCAGCGTATCGTGTAAAGTTCGTGTAAAGTATGGTTGCAAAACTAACGGAGGAGATAGCATTGAAACAGACGTTGAAACAGGACGGACGGACAGGGCTTTATCAACTCAGCTCGTCATGCTGATCAATAATATATATACTTTATGTGGTCGGAGATGCTTCCTTCTGTGCGTTACAAACATCCGGACAATTTCAATATACCCTCTCCAAGGGTACAAAAACGAAATAGTTGAAATATTCTCTAACATTGATTTGGATTATCAATATCTCATACAATTCAATCTTTTAAAATGACAGTGTTTCAACCAGAGGTCCAGAATATCTCACTGAAGTTTAAAGTGTGTGACACTTTGAAATGTCTCCCAAACAGATTGAGTGAGTTATTTTTTGAGTATAAGTGTCTCGCTCATTGAGAAACACATATAATTTTTTGCTTATGTGTTTTTCATGAATATTAATTGATATTTCACCTGACAAGCGTCAAAGTGAAACTAACTGAATTTTTTGCCATTTTCCATTTAACCTTAACCCACTGTAAGCCTCATCATGCGCGCCAAAATGTCACACATTCAGCGCGCTAGAAGCCATCCCTCTTCTCCCCCTTCCTCCTAAGTTTTCCATCTCTTTCCTGCTTATGATATTAATATGAGTTTTGCTGCTTATAGATTATATTTGTGTAAAGTTTTATGTTGCAATATTTCGGTTATACGAAGCAGAGGAGGCTGCAAACTGGGGCAGGGGGAAGGGCGGCCGCCTCCGACGATGACATATCCATGGGGAATAACCTTGGTGCGAATAAAAATTATACATTGCCATGTCTCCTACTCCCAGCAGAGGGGGAAGGTATGTCTGTATGTGGGTGTGTTAGCTTTTGCGAGTGTGTTTATTGGGTATGCTCATTGGGGAGCATCTTGAGACCGAGAGACATTTTCTTGTTGCATAGCGAAGTTGCTCATTTTGCCATTATTATTCCTTTGTGTATCGAAAAATGAAACAAAAGTGAGTTATCGTCTTCGTCGCCTAACTCGTACATACATATGTGTCTGTGTGTGTCTGTCCATAAAATTATCAGGTGCACAGCACAAACGTAGCATAATCCACAGCTCCGTCAAACCCGTGGGAGGCACAAAGGTGCGTAAAATTTTATGACAAAACTTCATTGCTTTCAGTGGCTTTGATTAGGGAATTGCATGGCAAGGCCCAGGTAAGTGCCGGCTCGGGTAGAATGTTTCCGATGATGAGCTACATGCCTGGAAGTTTGACAAATGATGCGAACATTGAAAGGATTAAAAGTGATTAAAAATGAAAAATGAATGTGAATATGAATATGAACATAAAAATGAATACAAAAATGTAAATGAATATAAATATGAGTATAAGTATGAGTATGAGTATGATTATGAGTATGAGTATGAGTATGAGTATGAGTATGAGTATGAGTATGAGTATGAGTATGAGTATGAGTATGAGTATGAGTATGAGTATGAGTATGAGTATGAGTATGAGTATGAGTATGAGTGTGAGGTAACATCAATATGAATATGAATATGAATATTTAGAAATAAATATGAATTGAAATCAATAAATTTCACTTAATTCATTTATCACTTCATAATTGCATCAGAGACATATTGAACTACTTTGGGTCCCCATTGGGACTCATCCCCAAGCCTTCTTCGATTACATGCACGTCGTTTACCGGAACGCCTTTATTATTATTTTTCGTTTCTGGAATTTCCTTAGTTTTTTTCTGCAATAATTTTCAAACAGAAACACACAAAAAGCATTTGCGCAACAATTCCCCCAGGAAGTCATGACTATGGCGACGAGCCAAAGGAGCAGCAGCCGTCGACGAGAGGGGTGGGGCAACAGCAAACGAATCGAATTAAGAGCCACCACACGGTAGGTGGTCCCACCTCACTGAGGAGCCAGCCGTTCTTGCCCCGTGGGGATTGGTGGAGTCCGAGTTGGCTTTCGTTCTCCGCACATCAGACAACGGCTGGCTCCTATTGTTGTTGGCTCTGGACTCGGTCCGGTGTTGTTGTTGTTGTTTCGTAGGCGTCGCTTTGGGAAATCTGCGCGAGTGGTTGCAACAGGCACACTGCAGTCTGCACTAGGAGTATGCATGTGCTGGTCTGGGTGTGTGTGCCTCATAATCAGTCGTAAAAAGCTGCAAGATGGCGCTGGTCGCCTATGCAAATTCGGTTCGATTTATGACCCAACACACACACACACACACAGCCGGAGCCAGCTTCATTAACATGATGCGCGCAAGATGCGAGAGCCATAAAATTAGCTTCGGTCGATGATGATGAATGCACTCCTCTCGCATGCCCCCTCTCCCCATAAAAACGCAATGAGAGCCGAAAAATTTGCAAAACTCAAAGCAACAATTCGACGAAAGCCAATTTCCGTCATCCAACTACGACGAAGCAAAAGAAGGCGGCGGTGGCTGCGGGTGGGCGGGGGCGTGGCATATGAGTCCCCATAGAGCGTATGTTGAATAATCATCATCAGAGCAGCCAACGATGGGGCATCCACACGACGTGTCATCCCAGCTTCATCCAGGCTATGCGTTTTTGGCATGTTAAAAACTTGTCCAACCGCTAGATGGCGCTGCCGCACGTGCAACGTACACACACAGACACACACCGAAATTCGTAAAATTTTGTTTCCGCTGATGAAGTATTCCCCAGTTGCAGGACAAGGATTATTGGACGTGTGGTGCCACTCCTCCCCCCTCTTTCTGTGTGTGCTTGTGTGTGTGTGTGTGTGCCAGCATGCAAAGTGGCATAAAGCACATCCACATCATCAAAACGTCGCCGTCATCGTCCGCATTGACGAGGAACCATCAAAGAAATACTCTCGCCCGGCGCTTAGAATGTTGCATGTGGTCGTCATCGACCGTTGAAGGTTGAAGCAACGCGAAAATTTCATTTTGTCATTAGAAACTAGTAAAAGCCCAACGCTAAAAAGGGGATAAAGTTGGTTTTTGCGATAGTATGGCCCGAGTGAGGGGAGGGAGGTCTGGGAAAAATAAAATTGGTTTGGAAGAGTTGAGCTGCTATATTCTTTTTACATAGATTTTAGCACTTGGGTGGACGGTGAAATGTTCTTCCATGTTATCCAAACCAACTTAGATGGACAAAATCTACATATATGCAACTTGAAACCCTTGTTGTAAGGTCAAAGTCCAAATCAAAATCGTGAACTTTTTATTTGTTAACTTTAAAATCCCTTATATGCGATTAGTCGCAGACTTGGTGGTCCTAGAATGTTAGTTGAAAGTAGCAGTTTGCTTTGTCGCTCGTTCTTTTCTAAAAAATAAATCCATCTATCCCGAAAATAAATTTGGGATAATCTGATTTGACGAGGATTAAAATGATTTTCAATGTTAAATTTTAATATAAGCGTGCATTGATAAACATAATTCTTCTTTGGTCGATAACTCGTCCCACTACTGTTCAATAGCGCATATCCTGTGCATAAGCAATAACCTTACATTTTTTAATATGAAATTTTAAACAAGGTAAAATTTAAAATTTGTGTCCCAGACGGTTCATAATTGATTAATTTTCATTCAGTCACGAAAATATTGAAAAATTTTGTGGAAGAAAAAATATCAACAGAATTTTTAGGATCCTAGCGACGCCGTTTATTAAGGTTCAGTTAATTATTAAAACTGCCGCTTTCAAAGATCTTAGGGTTTTCATCTGCTCGTATTGGTATAAAACAAAAATGGAAATGGAATCTATACAGTAATGTTTCAAGGGCCTCTCGGGGTTCTCATCATCAGACTTTGTTGCTGTCACTCTTCAACAAGACCGCCTTATAAATCAAATGTCTATTTCGGGATTTCAAAGAACGCTGAAACGAGCGATCATTTGGGTTACTTCTTTAACACTTAAAGAAACCCTGGCATAAACCGCTTAAATAATGATCACCGCATGATAAGCATCCCCGCATACCCAGATTTTGGAGTACCATTTTTATACTCACCCATAAGTCAATTCATAAAAGCCATTAACCAGATCTAAAAATAAACTGATCTGCTTCTGGGTATGAAGTGATGCGTACAGAGGTCCCTTTTATCATAATTTAAGGGTCTTATTCCGGGTTTCTTAAAAAAGTTGGATTTTGTCGAAATGATTCAGCGTTAAATATAGAATTCGTAAATATAAAGTGTGTACACTTTAATTTAAAAAGGAAAATATACATTTTTCAGTCAAGTATTTTGTTCTGAATCAAGAGCAGGAATCCCATTGGGGCCATCACCAGTTGGGATTTGAAAAGCATCGAATTGTATTAAGCTACTTGGTACGGCGCGCGTTGCTTCGCCCCTTTAGTATTTTAATTACAAAACGAAAAAGAGAAGCTTACATTACATTTGCCATCTATTAAATCTTCATGATAATCTAAATTCTTTTTAAAATGTAGCAAATTTCGCGATTTGGTGGACCTTTAATCTTCATAATAATCAAAACTCACTATATAATTTAACAAATTATGCGTTTGCTTTCTTGTTTTGACCATTTGATTTACACCTCCTATTTACCCATTTATTTACCCGTCTGTCAATCTAAACGCATATATGAATTTTTCAACTTTCAAGATTTTATTTATCCGTCTTCTTGACAATCTAAACTCTTAATACAATTTAAAAAAATTTCCCGATTTTTTTTCCCGGAGTTTTTAATTGCTATTCTGCTATTCGGGACGGAAACAAATTCATCATATAAAAAACCTTACAAATTCGTCCAGAGTTATACACGACGTTGTTTTATGTATTGTATTTTTACAAATTTTACATATTCTGCGGGGATTCCAGCTTGGGGCCCTTGTTCTGAGCCCAATTGGAATGCTGTCTCTACCGGTAGCGCGTTTGGCAAAGCGTCTAAGATACTACATGTATTGAATGGAATCTACCATCTGCCAAAAAACTTGTAGACCACTTGTAGTTCTCAAGTTCAAATTCCATGATAGTTCATATAAATGGATCAAAAAAAAAATTTGATGATTAAATATGTTTTTAGTTGAAGCGAAGTGCATATTAGTTAATTTTACTATGCAATTTTCCTTTGAGCGTAGGCAGTGCTATCTGCCAAGTGGAGCAAACTAAATTTGTATATTTATAAATGATTTTTAGCCCAATTAAGTGTTGTATCGGCTAGTTACCACACTTTTTGCTCCACCTTTGATTGGATCAAATTGATTTACATCAATTATTTTGGGATTGAAAAAATTGTACTTGAAATAAGAATTTTGAATTTCTATCAAGTGTTTTCATACTATCCGATTGCTACTACTTGTCTGGTACTTTTTTTTTAGCAGATTCTTGCATTCGAATTATTATAATTTGCAGCGATGTATCTGCACAATTTCGATATATATATCAAAGCTCAATTCTGGACACCATAACCTTACCTTAACTCCTGATCTTATAGGTTTACTCTGTTGGTCAAATTTTGTTGATGCTCTTCTGAAAGTGAGCATTTTACTAATTAAATAAATTAAAAAAGTTCATTTTCTCGTCCAATGTGTAAATTAGAACAGTCCAGAATCTTTTTCACTTAAAATAACGGTGTAATCTTGCGGCTTTGCTATTAATGGTTCATAGTCACACTGTAATAACACTCTTATTGTCTTGCGTATCTGGCAAGACAAGGGTTTTCTTAACTTCGTTCATCCAGAGCCCTTCGTAATAATTTCTTACCTTTCCTCCATTCACAATATCAAATCAAATTCCTAAGGTGCTTCCACACAAATCAAGAACTCAGTCACCCACTCAAACCAAAGTCGCACATCCAGCATCGAAGAAATATTCAACGGGGCGTATGAGTAACGCGAAGTTAGCCACCACGAGACAGCTCTTCCCCCCAAGGCCTCTATGGAGGGCAAAGCTCGAACTAAGCACGTGCTAGCCTAGCCACAAAACCGTAAGCGGAATGTAAAACAAATCAACGTCATCAGCAGTTGAGCAGGAACAGCTGTTCCTTCAAAACAAGACGCCCGCTCTCTTGAACACTCTTTCACCGCTCATGCGCTGTGGCTGGAAACTCTCTTCAATGCTCTTAAAAGCCACCTCCACTCGGCAGGATGTGGTGGGGTGGGGAGGGGGCGTAAGGGCATCTAGGTTTGCTTGGGTATGGAATTATGGCACCCTGGGGCTTAGCATAATCAAAATTCCATGCATCCGGGGACCCCAGCATGCACATTCACATTTCCCATTTCCCATTCAGGGGCTAGCTGCGAAACGTGCCTTAGTCGAGGTCAAGTCCCCCATGCATTTCCATTTTCCACTGCATTCTTACTAAGAAAGCTCTTGTATCCTTTTCTTTCAGCCAAGAAGGAGGAAGATGAAGCGGACGATTTGGATGATGACTTGCTGAGCTTGAGCGGTGACGAAGAGGACGAGTACGATGATGAAGAGCTGCAAAGTCTGGACAGCTTCTACTCTGGTAAGCGGGCGGTTTGTCACACTTTACGCCATGCGTACTCAAGCCATAACCATTGAAATTGCTGTTCGGGGTGTTATATGGCAGCTGGCCACGACACTCCAGGGTGCTCTACACCTGTGCCGCGGGTGTCGTTTCCATATGCTGCTCCTGCTGCCGCTGCTGCTGCTGTTGCTGCGGTCCGGGCAGCCTAACTACGTTTTAAAAACCCCAAACAGCAATCAACACCAAGCACAGACAAGCACAAGTCGGAGCAAAGTCGGCGGAGGCTGCCCCTCCAACGCTTCACTTTCACCATTCATACATTGCCATTTACGAGCTGTCGAAGAGACAAACAGACAGACCAGACAGACCCGACTCGACCAGACCAGCATCATGAGCTACAGCCACGACATGACCTCCTCCCCCGCCCCCTCTGCTTCCGCTGCCTTCGTCTACGTCTTCTTTCGCCACATTTCTCTCTAGTGCCATTTCGAATGCTTATTCTGTGTTATTTGTTTCGTTTTGTGGTGTCGACTCCAACTCCTCCCCCTGCTGCTATTTTTTCCCAACTTCCTCCTGTGTGTTTTTGTGCTTTTTGTTTTAGTCGAAAGCGACGTCCTTGGCAGGAGCAGCAGCAACAAGAAACCTCCTCTCAAATTTTTCGTCTAACCGGCTGCCCATTTTGTAGCTCATTCATTCATTCATTCATGCACACACGACTTGACTTGACTTCACTTGGCTCATCCTCCGGCTGGCTGGCCTGAGCGACTTGGCAGAGTTTTCTTTTTCGGTTTTGTCTACACTTGAAGAAATTGAAGAGAAGATGCTCACAAGCAAATTGAGTTTTGTAAAGTTGAGATCATTTTATATCAACATAAAAAAATATCTTTTAAGTTTTGCACTTGCCCTCTCTCTATCAATTATTGTGGGTGTAACTAAAAATGTGAATCAAATAAACTAACATTTCTTTAAATAATATTGCTAGCCAGCTCTCGACAAAAATCAAGGTACAAAAATAAATTTTTTGATAAATTTTGATTGTGCTAAATATAACGAATGGGGAATTGCTACAACAAGAACCTAATCGGTTCAACGAGAAAAAATAGTTCTTTATTATTGGATCAGTGTTAGATCCAATCAATTGGATTCAGTGTTGGATCCAATCAATTGGATTCAGTGTTGGATCCAACCAATCAATTGGAGCAATTCATTCGGTTTCCTGATTCAGTAATCGGAAATTAATCTTCCACTGCCACATTCCCGAGAACATTTACTGAATGTTCTAAATGTTAATAAACTTTTTGGACTTTTTCTCATAGGAACCGAATGTCACTTTGGTTTATACAGTCCTGATTTTAACTCGGGTTGGCGTGGCTTAGCCGCTGAACATCTGAATTTTGTACCAATGGAACATTGGGCTAGGCATATTGCGGCTAAAGATCAGCAATTGAAAGTTGTTGACGAATGCGGAGAAGTCAAATATTTTTAAAAAAAAAAAGAGGAAAAGAATCAACCCAACTATAATACTCTACTACCTGTTTCTCTCTCTCTCTAAGATTGTGCGTTGTGGTTGTGAAAGGGTCGGAGGCGGGTGGGTGGAGGGTATGAGTCAACTATTTGAGAACCGCTCATCCGATCTTTATCATTTCTTCCGGCAAATCGATACACATTGCTAATGACTAACTATCTCTAGAAGGAACAAACCCTCTACCTACAAAACTGTGGAAGATATGTCGTTTTTTTTCAAATTGCGGGGGCGGGAGGGGGCGTGGCAATTATTGAAAATAAACTTGATCTGCCTGCAAGTATAAGAAGCATTTGTCCTATACATGTCAAACCTCAATCTCTTACCATCTCTGAGATCTGTTTGTTCATACGGACGGACGGACAGACGGACAGACGGACATGGCTATATCGACTCGGCTGTTGATGCTGATCAAGAATATATATACTTTATAGGGTCGGAAATGATTCCTTCTCCCTGTTACATACTTTTGCACAAACTTTATATACTCTGTGTACCTCCGGTACAGAGTATAAAAAACTAGCTAAGCTAATGATTTAAATTTTGTTCAGTGTAACAAGACAAATTTCTGCCAGAATCCAATTTCTAGGATCAGATACTTTATGAAGCTCTTGAAAAGAACCTATGAATGATTACAATTATCAATGTGACCCATCTAACTTTTATCCTTAAGCTAGAATTTTCAAAACGGCTCATAATTTTCAACATACACCGCAACAGGTATAATAGTGGGATACTCAGCCGCTGTATGGTGTTCTTTCACCACGGTGCACGAGTGTCACATGTCAACCAAGTTCAATTCTTCCATTTTAGGCAAACGCAAGTAAGTTGGTTCAGCCAGTACCTGCAGTAACTACTTTTGGTCATAACTCGACCAATAGATGTCGCCACTATTTACTTTGAACAAAGCTGATTGAAGGATTTTCAAAACTGACCAATAAATGGCGTCACTGCTGTGATCACTTGGCAACCCAGCAAGCTAGTGCAGCGTCTGCAGACTTTCTTTTGCTCATAACTTGAGTATAGTTCTTACGATCCTTATTCCTCATTCATTCCGTAAGCAAATCGATAAAAAATCTTGATAACTTAATATCTCTATATGCTACGAACCATCTATCAACAAAACTGTGGGATATAACTTTTTTCCAAATTGCTGGAGCGGCAGGGGCCACCAAACCTCTATCTATAATCATCTCTGAGATCTTCACGCTCAGACAGACGGACTTACATGGCTATATCGTCTTGGCTGTTGATGCTGATCAAGAATATTTATACTTTATAGGGTCGAAGTTGATTCATTTTCCCTGTTACAGACTTTTTGCACAAATTTATTATACTCTATGTACCTTTGATACAAGGTACTTTGCTCCATAGACTTAAAGTCATTTTGCTGCGCTGTGATTTGTATTATTTTTTTACATGAACGGTTCAATGATGCCGCCGCCCAACAAACCTCACCAAACAGTGAAATTTTCAGGGTGCATTGGCAACTTTTGAAATGACTCTGGCAACGCTTGCAAATCATTGAATTTTATTATCAAATTTCGTGAACTGTGAGAAATAGAAAAATTTCAAAAATTGTCTTCAGCAACGAAGCTCAGGATTACTGAGCATTTTAGGCGTTGCGACATGTTACGAATCAACATATCAAGGATCTATCTTGAGATATTGCTGGTGTAACTTAGCCCTGAACTTAAGCCTCAACCCCTCTCTTATCTTTGATTGCATACAAACATCAAACAGACATCATCCTTTTTTTTTGTCAGTGTAAGCATACAGTCAACTTACCACAGCACTCAACACTTTGCCCAGTTCATTCTTGAGCATCCTTTCTTCATAAGTTCCTCCGAACTCACTTCTCATTTCCGCCCTTCTTTTTCTGCTTCTCCTGCCCCTGCCCCTTCAGCGATTTCCGTTTCATTTTGAGGCACTTGTGGTTCATGGCTCCAAGGAAATCTCCTCGGCTATTTGAGTACAATTTTGAAACGTTTTACGGTGTGTGGGATGTGATTGCGGTTGCAGTTGCAGCGCCTAAATGTATGCAATGAAATGCAATTAGTTGCAGTCGGACTAAGCTCCAGACGCCTGAGCATCGCCCTTCCACGCCTCCAAGGCTACTCGAAAAGTTTGCCCAAGTCGTTTCATTTGTTTGTCTTGCTTCCGCTTAGGAGTGTGTGGAGTGTGGGGGTTGGGCTCAGCTTGTCCTTTTGATTTATTAATAGCACGTGTTTGCTCCGTTTTAAAAAGTGACAAGAAGTGGTAGACAATTTGCCATGCTCTCGTATGCAAATAGTTTTACAGTTTCCTTTTGAAGCGACGCAATTAATTACACATTTGTCTTACAAGACAAACAAAGCTGCAAAGCCAAGTCCCTTCTAACATGTCGCGTCTGAAACTATAAATAATTGCTGCTGTCTCTGGTCAAAGGTTTTCGGGGTTGGAGCCAGGGAAAGGGGGCGGGACTGCTTAAAGTGCCAAATTCTCACAGCGCTTAAACCGTTGCTTTCTCAAGAAGCCATCATCAACGCAAATTGCTTTACGCACCGCAGCGAGATAGAAATCTGGAAAACTGGTCGGTACAGTAAAACGGGTAATGAACCGCCGAAGCTGATGAAACGTTGTGTGTGGCTGTCAAAGGGCTGCCCGTCTAAGCGCAACGATCATCACGTAAAGAGAACTTTCTGCGCTGAGACTTTTGACATTACCGCCATCACAGCAATCGCAATCACAGCCACCGACGCTGACGCGTAATTGGGTCAGAAACTGGGCTATCCTCTAGACGAATCTAATGAGTTTTATTGACAGCTTAGGTCCAGCTTAGGACTATAAACCCACAAACAGAACACAATCTGAAGGTTTTAAGTGTGTTGAAATTTCATTACTGATATGATCATTGCTGATTCCAAGACCTGTTTCTTGTTTACTATGCTGTCTCGTTGCAGGCTCGTGAAGCACCAAACACTTTGCTCTAATTTGTTGTTTGTTTGTTTCCAATAGGATGAGTGCTCTTAAATTGGTTTAATCCAAAACCCCGCTTAGGGCAGTTGTCCAGAACCAGTTAAAGCCTCTCTTTCATACCACTTAAAGGGTACTTTCGATCGAATTAATACTCATAATCTAATACAAAAAAGTGTTAACCTGATATTATAAATTTGAAACCCTCGAAATATCATTATAATATTTTCGAAAATATAAACTGGATACTTGAAGTATTAAAGAGAATTTCATACTCAATAGTTTCCACTGGATGATTAAATATAGCCACTTTGATAATAACTATTTTTGTGGTGTAGTTACTAATTTATTACGAACTTTTATTGAACATTTTAGGCCGGTTCACCCCACTGAAATAAGAACCTCTTGGTTTTATCATTAGTAGGCAGTGGTCAGCATTCGTCTTTTCATTTCGGAATTGCTAAGGCTCGTTTCAGATCGCTAACGAGAATTGCGTAAATTCAAACTCGAAATCCCACTTATATTCACTTTTTGTCACTTCGATCTGACCAAATTATTTCCCAAGTAAATGTTCTATTAATGGATTGTCTTCCAGCATTTACGTGCTTGATCTCCGTAGCTGTTAGGTAAGATGATTCCTCCTTCTGTAGAGGCAACCTCATATACTTAAATTTGGATTTGTGATCCACGAAAGTTTGGTCAATCTTTGACTGTCGGTTTCGATTCGTTTCAGTGCAAAATCTACTTTATATTTAATCAGAAACGTTTCAGCACTTGTATTTTCGAATGTTTTTGGAATGAAGATAAATAAAGATATGTACTTAAGTTTCTACGTTGTCTAAACGCGTTTTTGGTGCACTAAGTACCCCAACCAATTCTGTTGTTAAAATGCTCCAACCCATAGTCGTGGGTTGAACTAACCGTCAGGCACAGGCATAACAGAAATGACGGTTATAAATGCTCCGACCAACAAAAATAGTTAAAAAACGAGAAAGGCAAAGCTAACTTCGTCTGTGCCGAAGTTTTTATACCCTTGCAAATGTTTTAATATATTAGATATAAAATCAACAATTTTTCTAAATAAAACCCATTTTCCGGCCGATGGTTCCTATGGCAGATATAAGATATAGTCATCCGATTTTTACCAAGACTTGCAAATTGGTGTGAAAGCATCTTATATAAATAAACGCTGAGTTGAAAGTCGTGAACATTAAATACAACGATTTTGACCAAAACTCGACTCTGTTAAGCACTAATATTAATAAACGCTGAGTTGGGAGAGCGTTAACATTAAAAACAAAAACAAACCTCCTCCTTCGACCGATAGTTCCTGTGGCAGCTATAAGATATAGTCATCCGATCCGGTCGGTTCCGACATATTAGCAGTGTGCAGTAAAAAGAAGACTCTGTGCAAAGTTTCAGCTCGATAGCTTAAAACTGAGAAATAATTCCGGTAAAAAAAACACAGACAGACAAACAGAAGGAAGGACAAAGCCAAATCGACTCAGCTCGTCGTCCTGATCAAGAATATATATAGTTTATAGGGTCGGAAATGAATATTTCTATGCGTTGCAAACTTCTGGGCAAAATTATAATACCCTTTGCAAGGGTATAATAAATAATTTAAATGGTAATGGTACTATTTTAATGGTAACTTTTACTGACGACCCAGTAAACCAAAAAATAACAACAAAATATATTTACTACTGTTACGTGCGTCGTACTATTTCAATGGTAGAATGTTACTGCAAGACTCAGTTTCAACAAGTGAGAAAGTCGGTCAAGCCCGACTATAATATACTCTGTACCTAGAGTAGGAGCTGAATGCAGTGCTGCAGCTGCGCTCATATCTACGTTTCTCTCTCTCCCCCTCTCCTCTCTCTCTCTCTCTCTCTCTCTCTCTCTCTCTGTCACTCTAAGATTGTGGTTGTGAATGGGTGGGAGGGGGGTGGAGGTGATTCACTTATTTGCTCGTAACTTGAGAACCGCTCATCCGATCTTTATCATTTCATTGGCAAATCAATACATATTGCTAAAGACTAACTATCTGTAGAAGGTACGAATCTTCTATCCACAAAACTGTGGGAGATATGACGTTTTTTCCAAATTGCGGGGGCGGGAGGGGGCGTGGCGAAAATAATTGAAATTGAAAATAAACTTGATCTGCCTGCAAGTATAAGAAGCATTTGTCCCATACATGTCAAACCTCTATCTCTTACCATCTCTGAGATCTGTTTGTTCATACGGAGGGACGGACGGACAGACGGACAGACAGAAGGACGGACAGACGGACGGACATGGCTATATCGACTCGGCTGTTGATGCTGATCAAGAATATATATACTTTATAGGGTCGGAAATGATTCCTTCTCCCTGTTACATACTTTTGCATCTTTTCGGTAAAAAAATTAGTTTCGTAAAACTTTGGTGTTTTCGCTTAGATTTCAATGTGCGTCTCAGAATAGATAGATATACAATGCTAAGCCACTATGTTGTAACTTTAAAATTGTAGCTCTGACAGTTTTTTGCGGTTTAAGGGGGGAGGGGAGGAAATTATGCAAATCTGAAACAAACTTGATCAGGGTACGGTATCCACCTATGTTCATGCAAAAATTTGGGTCTCTATCTCTTATAGTCTCTGAGATCGACGCGTTCATACAGACAGACGGACAGACGGACGGACGGACAGACGGAATGACGGACATGGCTAAATCGACACGGCTGTTGATGCTGATAAAAAATATGTATCCTTTATAGGGTCGGAAATGTTTTCTTCTCCCTGTTACATACATTTGCACAACTTCATGATCCCTTTTACCTATTTTTAATGGGCACAGGGTATAAAAACAAACACAGAAATTACGCTAGATTTTCTATTTGGATGGATAATTTTACCAAAAATATAGTAATCAAAACAAGAACAAATTACATGTAACTATATTTCGCAGAAGAATTTACTGTAAGAATTGGTAGATTAAACCAACGAAAATTTTTTCTGTGTAGTTGTGGTCCGTTTTAAATCAAGATTCCTCGACCATTTGAAAGACATATTTCCATTTTTACACTCTGTTCTGAATTCCGCTTCGGTTTTCGAATATCGAATTTCGAATATCAAATATCAACTTAGAACTCTAATTTAAAACAGTGAAAGGTGACAACCACATCTACGGATTCTGTATCAGATTTAAGGTTAAACGGACAGCTCAATACCAAGTGAATTCAATTCGTTGTCACCTTCCATATAAATTTGTAGCAGCAAAATGTCAAATTTTGATGTCTACACTAAAACCGCCATAATCACCAAATCGTCTGCATATATAAACGCTTTGCATTCCATCTGCCTATTATGAACAAAATATAACAAAATTGTGTGAGATATACGGGGGTGTCACAGAAATCTCTAGAGATTTTGGCCTTGGTTCGTTTGCAAATCGCTCGAAAAATCCGTCGGTGTCCCAGAACTTCAAGAGATTTCGTTTTCTTATATGAAAATCGAGTTGGAAGGTTTGTGTCCATGCTAATGGGACATTTCTATCTAATCTGTTAACAGGGTTGCCCTTTCTCGCAAAAAAAATTTCCCATCTTCTAGTTATGAGTTAATTTGTTGTTTAAATGCAATTTTTTGATAGCGTTATATGTTTTATGATGCATTTTTAAATTATAATTAAAATTTTAGTCATATTCTCCAAAAAATAAGATGCAAAATTTAAAAAATATTTTTGCGCCAATCATAAAATATAACTTGACAACTCTAAGCCCTTGTTGGTGCTAATTTTGGTACACAGATGGCAACTACTCGCGAAATTTGCTATTTATTTCTTTTGTGTGTGGAACATAACTAAAACAGTGTGCCCACGCACCGAAAAAGGGCGGAAGGTCACTCTGATCAATCAGCTGTTGGGTTACTGTTAACTATTTGAATTTAAATAAATTAAAAAAAAAAAGTATTTTTTGGAGGAAGCATGCTCGGAGTATGTGCTTCATACTTATACTTGGGGATGATATACCGATGGCATGACACTTGCAGTGGGTCCCAAAACACAAAACATCACTGCAGTATGTTGTTTCCTGCATTACTTTATAATGCGATCTTCTACAAAGTAGAATTACCTCTTGGTTGTACGCCAATCAAATGAAGTCTTTCATCGTCATTTACAAGATTGCCTAAAAACATCCGCATTTATATTAAGGATTTTGTCAACTCAATGGCCAGATCAGTACGGATGACGTGGCTAAATACCTTGGCGTGTCTCTGAACCGACGCGTCGAAAAGCTTGACTAGGAACGTCCATGCGACTCGGACAGTGGCCACGGTTGCAGCTCCATTGGCTTCTTAAGTCTCGAAGCGGTGGATCTGGGCGATTCAGTTACGGGGTACGCCATGACCACTGCCCTCAAGAAACTAGAGTCATCTATGTGGGGCCCCCTGGTATGTGAGGGCATACAACTACATACTGCGGCGTGGACGCTCTTCGCCATTATGCGCCCAAATTAATATGCACACAAAGGTATCACGACCAAGGTTCCCCACTCTAATATATTTGCCAATGATCTGGCGACACACAGATTAAGAAGGCAACTTAACGGACGACTATCCACCGACCTTTGTGTCTATGGAGCATCCGTCTGGCGCCCTACCACTATGCACGCTGATGGTTCCCAGCCAGCTCATAACAAACAAAAAAATATAAAAGCATTCCCCCAAAATTTTCGCTCATCACTTCCAAAAATAATTGTTGGCAATATATTCCTGCGCTGTGATCGCTTGTTCTCTCCATCCACACACGCTATCGAGTTAGGCCAACTATCGATAAGAAAACTGTGGATTACGTTCATGTTGCTGGTACACAAGCAACGAAAAGCCAAACTAAAAATTCCTAGCCACAGTTTTTATACCCTGTACCCATTAAAAATGGGTAAAGGGATAATGAAGTTGTGCAAATGTATGTAACAGGGAGAAGGAAACATCTCCGACCCTATAAAGTATATATATTCTTGATCAGCATCAATAGCCGAGTCGATTTAGCCATGTCCGTCTGTCCGTCTGTCCGTCTGTCCGTCCGTCCGTCCGTCTGTCCGTCTGTCTGTATGAACGCGTCGATCTCAGAGATGGTAAGAGATAGAGGTTTGACATGTATGGGACAAATGCTTCTTTTATCTGTACGCAGATCAAGTTTGTTTCAAATTTTGGCCACGCCCCCCCCGCCCCCGCAATTTGGAAAAACGTTATATCTCCCACAGTTTTGAAGATAGACGATTCGTACTTTCTAGAGATAGTTAGTCATTAGCAAAATAAATCGATTTGCCGAAGAAATGATAAAGATCGGATAAACGGTTCACAAGTTATGAGCAAAAAAGCGAACCAAGCCCCCACGCTACCACCCCTCCCACCCTAAAAAAAATGTTGCATATTTTTCGGATGGTCACCCTAAGGAACGCAGGAGCACTGTTAAACATGTTTTTTTATGAGAACCGGGTTTATCGAAGTCGGTTAGAGCCGATTTTAACTTACGCTCTCGTTGTCATTTGTACAGGGTATATTGAAGTCGGGCTACTCTTACTTGTTTTTTATATGAATTTTGGCAGGAATTTTTAGTTTCGGTGGGGTGGATACCCGGCTTTACGCAGCATTAGGAGGGTTTTTATTAAAACACAAATTTTAATATTAAAACAAATAAAATATTTAATTAATTTGATGCAACCTATCCAGAAAAATAGTGTTGTTGACATTTGCAAAGCTAATTTTGCATATCGAAATTGTTTGGTTGGTGAATTTAGCTAAATCTCCCAACAAAACACGAGAGATTTGAAACCAACCGAAAGAGATTTCTGTGACACCGAGAATTGGTTTTGGGTTGGAATTCGGTTGGAAGAGATTTCTGTGACACCGCTGATAATGAATATTCCAAATTCAAACCAATCCAAATGGTTCGGCCCGAGCTTAACACAAATTTAAAAGAAATGCAATTTATTTGATTAATACTTAAAACAATATACACACTTTCTGTTCTTTTAATAAGACAAAACAAGATTTAAGGCCCCATCAACTCAGACTTTATTTGACGGTGCCTTATCACTTTGATAAGCTTTAAAAACTTTTGTATTAGATGTTCCATGGAGGCATACGCAGGAACGTGGAATTATAGATATAAATAAAATGTGGTTATGGGGAAACCTATGTATAAGTAAATATCCCCCGAGATTGAACACGAACCGGTTCTCAATCCGGCATTAAATCTGGAACTTGTAAATATAATGTCAATATAACAATAATTTCGAAAATGCTTGCTCGAAAAACAAAATGCGTATTTCAAGTACAATATTTAAGCCCCAAACAATATGAATTTGGACTGTTTCTGGATATAATAGGTAAATTTCGAATAATCTTGATTTAATAGATTTGAAACTCACTGGAAATTGCGGAGCAGTTATTAATCCAGGTTCAAAACTCGAGCTAAAACTAAATGCTCGACGCTTCTATAAAATAGTTCACCAACCGATCTTTAAGCATTACAACAGCCTGTTAAAGATGCTGTGGTCTGTTGCTAACCATAAAATATAAGTAGTTGTTCAGATTGAAGGTCGGTCAGGGTTGATGACACTGTCTTGAGAGACTTTGATGGTACCGATTATATAAGCTTAGAACAACACTGAGTTGATTATTAATTTTTGTCAAAAGCAAAAGCAAATCCTTTTACTCATTACATACCTTCTGGCACAGTCACCTCTCCCTCATCTCCTTCCTCGAGCTGTATACAAATTTGTAAAAAATAAATATGGAAAAAACTAAAACGCAACTTGGTTGTCTGAGTAAAAGTAATCGCAATCTCAGGTGTACAAACGCCTTGACACCAAAGCTAAACAAGCGAGAGAAGAAAAAAACAACGTAAAAAGTTGGTCCTGCCGCTGCCTCGGCTGCTGTGGCTGCTGCACTCGACGCTGTGTCAGGTGCAGTCGCAGTTCTGGACAGCCGCGTATTGTTTTCATTTCTCCATGGGCAGGGCTCGTACTCTGGGCAATTTTTTGCACAACTTTCTTATCCGCATTGTTTAGTTGGATGCAATGCCCGGGAGCCCTACCCCAAGGCGGCGCGGCCCGCTTCAGGCTCAAAAGTTATGACACGCCTTCAAATGGTTGGCGCTACGCGAATGATTTATGTGCGTTGGGTGTTTTGGATTTGGCGCCTTCAGTAAGTTTTCGACTCACTGCCTCCCCGGAGGTGTAAACAGAGTTGAGATTCAGGCGAAAGGAAAAAACTTTGGCGAAAGATGTTTTCATTTCAGCGGGCGAACGTTTTACGAGGCCAGCGGATGGATACATCCGGCTACCAATTGGTTTGTTGTGCGCGTTCGCTTTTTGGTGGCTCCCAAGTGCATACTTCGATGGCACTTTCTGCCATGGCTGGTCGTCCTTATGCGACTCCAAGGCACAATTTCGCGTGCCAAAGATCCCAGGGGGATGCTTTCTCCACACACACACACACACATTTGCTTACGCTGAAATGTATTTTTCTGTTTGCAGATAAATTCTGTGTAATTTAAATGAAATACGCGTTGAAATGTGGCGTCTGACTTAAAGGATTTCATTTAGACATATTGTTATGGCATTCCGTGTGTGAGGCAGGTATAAATCTTTGAGTGGATTTAGAGGGTGGTTTTTGCATAGTGTTATTCATAATTCAATACCCCTTGCCTCCCCCCCTTGGCCTCATTAGTTAAATGCCCAGCGCAGCCAAAAACTACCTTTATTTCTGCGGCAATAAAATAATTTTATGTTTATTATCGTCGTCATCATCAAACAAAACTGTCGTAAACCCAGTTTCCTTGGCCGAGCATACACCGTTATCGAGCCACTCGCATCGTGTCTTCAAGTTCTAGTTTCCGGACAACAACAAAGTGAGAGATATCAGCAACCGGAATCGGCTGGCCGAAAGCACAAAACACATCCGATGGATGTGGCAATCGGACATGTTAATCTGACTTGGACTCGGTGCTTTTTGTTCTTCGTTTGCATTTCAATTTCTTTATGCTCCAGTTTATGGACACTGGCACGCGTACTCAACGGCAGCTGTTTTGCTTGTACTTATTTTTACACCCCACCCCAGCTGGAGACCACCACAAGCCCTAAGCACGTGCCCCCCAGGCCCCACTCTAAGCTTCGATTCTTCTTTCTTTTTGCGGTTGAATGGGTTTTGAAACAGGTGCGAAAGTCAATTATGGTCAGCCACACAAAACGATTTTCGGGACGCACCCGACGCCAGTTCCAGACACATCATTAGCCCTCTGACAGGCCATCATGATCCCGAGCCTCTCTGTATAGCTGCTGTCCAGTTTCATCAATGAAAAGGGCTCGCTCTACCTGTCCGTCTGTGTCTGTGCTATGCCTGTTGATTGATTTGTGTCAGCACTGGGATTGAGTTCCCTTAAAATCGATGCCTGATCCTTGATAGTGGTCTCTCTCCACCTCATTTTTCATTCATGTGTGATGCAATTTGACATTTGTTTTGAAAGGATCATGACTTGACTTTAATATTATTGAGGGAGTCTGAGTGAAAAGGTCAACAGATTTCAAATCAGATTTGTAGGATAATTATTTGTTTGGTAAATAACGAAAATTGGTCTCTAATGGTGCAGAATGAGCCAAGCAGTGGGGTTCCAAGTGTTGGATAAGTTGACAACTGGCGCCCCACATAATTGATTTGAAGTAATAAGGATTGGGAGTTGGAAAAGGGGAAAATGAAGGCTAGAGAAAGTAAATGAAATTGGAGATATTCTCTAAGACTCTGCAAGAGCTGGATACATTGGGGTAAGGTTGAATATAAATAGGTACAATATACGTGATTTGTTCAAATAGTATCGCGAATTTCAGAAATTTGATTTTAATATGGAAAATGTGGTTATTTTCAGAAAAAATCTATTTTTTCCAAGTTTAAATAATTCTGAAAAACTTTCTGCTGTTTACAAATGAAAACGGTGTCTTTGTCTCTCTTTTATTTATCATATTTCGTTTTTGATACGTGCGCTTCAATATAAAAAATTTTCTCTGTGCAAAAGTTGGCCCTTTATTAAACCTATGTAATTTATTGATTCATTAAGATTTATTTTGTCCCCTCCAAAATAATCCCACTTTAATATAATAAATTTATGCCCACGTTTGTTCCAATCCTTGAAGCACCTAAAAAAATTTTTTTGTGACCTCCTAAGCTCCTCCTTCGATGCCGCCCTTACTGCCTCAATGGAACTCCTACTTTTTGGAAGCAGAAATAGGTCGCAGGGGGCCAGATTATTATACCCTTAGAAAGGGTATATTGAAATTGTCCGGATGTTTGTTACGCACAGAAGGAAGCTTCTCCGACCACATAAAGTTTATATATTCTTGATCAGCATGACGAGCTGAGTTCATATAGCCACGTCCGTCTGTCTGTCCGTCTGTTTCTATGCTATCTCCTCCATCAGTTTTAAAGCTATCGTAACCAAACTTTGCACGAAATCTTTTGGTACAAATAAGCTGCACATTTGTCGGAACCGGCCGGATCGGATGACTATAGCATATAACTGCCATAGGAACGAACTGTTAAAAAAGTAGTTTTAGTGAGAAAAACTTTTTCGTTTTCAATGCTATCGCTTCCAACCCTCGAATTTATAAGTTTTCTATGATTTCACATAATTTCACCGAGATTTATCAAAATCGGACAACTATATAGTGTAGCTGCCATACAAAAGATAGGTCTGAAAAATGTCTTAGTGAGAAAAACTTTTTTGTTTTCAATGCTATCGCTCCCTTTGTACAGATCAATATTATATACTACCACACAATTCTGCCAAGTTTGATCCAAATCGGATGACTATAGCGTATAGCTGCAATAGGAACGATCGGTCCAAAAAGTAGTTCTAGTGAGAAAAACTTTTTTGTTTTCAATGGTAGCGTCTTTATACTTTCCAGTTATGAATGTTATCTGTTTCAACACAATTTTACAGAATTTGATCAAAATCGGATGAATATATCGTATAGCCATATATAAAAACTGGCAGCATATATCATGCTCCAAGGATATGTAAACTTCAGTCGAGCCGAAGTTAGCTTCCCTCTATTTTAAGAGTATTGATTATTTCCAAAAATTCGCGCACAAGCAACGATTTTATTTTTTTGGAATAACTAAAAATCGAGACTGTGCCAAAACATGTGCAAGCAAAATAGTTGTCAAAAATTAAAATAAACATTCAAAATGGCCGGCCTTGTCAGCACGAGTGAAGGACGTATCCACGTAACGCCACCAAAAAACCAAAATTAGTAATATGAAGACCACGTAAATTCAAAATTCGCTATACTTTTTTAACAAACCTCGTATGCTCAGAAACCATATAATAGTCATCGAAACTATTAATTCAATAGTGAACTGATGATTCACGGCCTGATGTTTATAAGGAATTCATAAAGTCTTGATCAAAATGACGAATTAATAAATATATCCTAAAGCAGTCATAAAAAATATCGGTAAGAAAATTGTTTTGAATATTAGCGGTTAAGTCATCAAAACGAAGCAAGTTATCAATCAATCTTCGAAATAATTCTGACAAGATTCAAAGTATTTTATGGCTGCCTTAGGTGCGCGCCTTTATGATCTTACTTCAAACATTTGACATTGTTAAATGTAAAATTTTTGTTAAGAAAATACATAAAAATCTATCAGAGTTATAGGTACAGCTTTTAACGTATTTCGTTTAAATTTGCATTTAGAAAATTGGACAAAAAAGACTGTCAACAAAATTAAAAACACGCTATAGAAGGCTTATGATCCATACATACCTCTATACATACAAGAATATCGGAACTGCTAAACATTTTAGAACTTCGCTCTTTTACGGACATTCGACTGGGGAACGTAAACTAGAAAATATTTATAGAATATAGAAAACTTTTCGTGTTTGCGACAGATTCTATTGGGTCCGCCTTGTCTTTGCATTTTGTGTATGCAAAGTCAACCGCTTTTACCATTTGCCGTAGCAGCAGGTGGGTTGTTTGTGTTTGTGGTTGTGTGGATTGGGAGGGTGCGAGGGTGGGAAGAGCGATAAAGAGTAAGTAAACAGTGACTTAACAGTGACTAAACACTGACTTAGCAGTGACTTAACAGTGACTAAATGGTGAATTTATAGCGACTTTGCAGAGTCTTAACAGTCACTTAACAGTATCTAAACAGTGACTAACAAGTGTCTTAACAGTGAGGTAACAGTTAAATTTGCAATAAAATTTATACGTCGAAAAGGGGTTCGCTAGTACCGGGCGCCCCATGACACCCGTGAAAGACGACTGCTTGATGCTGCTACCATAAAAATAATGATCATTTAGAGATTAGTTATTATTGGTTTTCCATCGTGGCGTCTTTTAATTTGACAAAATCTTTTCTGTAAGAATGCAGTATCGACTTTGATTGACTTATCGTTTTTGTGGGACGAATAAAATTGCCCACTTTGTTTACAACCGCGATAAGTTCGAACACATAGAGGAAAAAAACCAAGAACATTGGACTCAGGATGAGCACAACCGTTTCCAAAAACAGTGCATGTACGATTTTTCTCAGTTGTAGTACAATGTTCTCACTTTAAAATCAAATTTTTGAGTTCACACAAACTCAAATCGAGTTAAAATAGTTCCGATTTTAAGAACTTGATTTGAGGTGAGAGTGTTCCGTTTTCAAGTACATTTTAAACTCAACTGGGGGAAAAATTTGATTGATTTTGGATCTTCGGTGAAATAAGGAACGGGTTATACTTGTTTGGATTGAAAGGGAGGGCGGCGGCCATTATTTACAAAACAGACAAGAAGTTCATCTGAAAAACTAGTAAGACAGTCGGTCAAGCAGGACTGTAATATACCTGGCGCCATCGATTGGTCAGCAGCGCTGCTTTCAGCTGCTATTACCAATCGATGGCGCCACTACTTGCTTTAAAAATTGTTTGTTGAGGGATTTTCCAAGCTGACCAATAGATGACACCAGTTCTGTGACACAGCATGCCAGCGCTGTGGCAGCGATCTTTCTTTTGAAAAAAAAGAAAATTTAAAATGAACTTGATTTGCTTGCAAGTATAAGAAATATATATATCCCATAAATGTCAGTCCTCTATTTCTGACCATCTCTGAGATCGCCAACTTCATAATGTTTTGCATTGAGAGGAGATTGGCAACCCTGGAAAGCACAGCAGAAACCTACTAATGATAATTCTGGGGGTTCTCTTTTTGGTCGCTAAATAAATTACTGGTTTGACATACTCTGGGACTAATAGCGATAATACCCTGAATATTATTGGGAATTGACAATAACAAGGTTAAGACTGTTTTGCTTACTATTTTCGTCAGAATTAATCTGACCAAGATAATACTCAGATCAATGATTGGAAGATCACATGAAAGTTGTTGGTATGTTCAAATTCCGACTAATGCACCCACCCAACTGAAGTTCCAAAGTATGTCAGCTTTTGAGATCGTTTGTATGTATTATTATATGTTATGTATGTAAAGGGAATCCCTCACATACCCTAGAATTGACAAGTTTTCAAAAAGACTTGCCTTAAAAGTCATGTTACCCTTCATTTCCGCAACCCTTACCCTTTTTTTTCAAAAATATGTCAACGTTCTTTTCAAAAATAAACCTTTTTTCGGCTTGACCACCAAGCGTTCAGCCTCTAATTAAATGTGGCCTTAACCATCATCTGATTAATTGTGCAGTTAACAAAAATGAAAAAAAGTAATCGAGAGCAAGGGCAAAAGATGCAAATCTATGGAGACACATGGACCTCGGACTTAGCTGCCGTCACAACATCAAAGTGACAATTTGAGTGACTTGGCCAGCAAATGGCAGGGGCTAATTTAAAATGCGCTGAAACAAAAGGACACTTAGACCCAAGGATGAAGCCTGACAACCGCCCACTCATCGGATGTGTGGGGTAGAGCGTATATTTTTATAATTTATCTATTATGCATGAGGGCGCCAGTCCTGGAAAAACCCTTTGCTGTCAGCGCATATCAAGCCACTGACACATGAGTGAGTCCAACTCCGAGAGTTGCCCTTCGTTGCTGTCGTGGCTGTTGACCAACTCTAAATCTCAGTCAAAGTTTTCATTTATTTTTTTTGTTTTGGTTTTTGTTGGCCTCACATTAGCCGCGCATTTAAAATGCAGGACCAAGTCAGGGCGTCAGCACTCACCTGGACACCCTTTCACCCACCGAAGCAGAAGCAGACCCACGCCACACCACCCCGCCCCCTTCGGCTTGTCGTGGCCCTGTCACAAGACTGTCACTCAAATCGTAATTAACAAACGAAAAATCTTACTCAATGTCAACCAACGTAGAGAACATTTTGTTGCTTTTTTCCAACTGAAAAGGACAATTAAGCTTTCAAATTTGGATTTCGTGTTTCCAATTAGAGACAGTTGGCTTGAGAAAGCATTGGGAGCATGTTCTTTTCTATTTGTTTTGACATTTTTCTCAAAGTTTTTGAGAGTTAAATTTCATTAAAAATTAATGCTTGGTAATTGCAATTGAGATTATTGAGATGAAGGTAAACGGTGTGGTTGGATTTTTTTTGGGCCTAGAATCTGGAGAAAAGTTTACGAAATGTCAAAGGTTAAGGGGTTTATGGTTTGGTTGTTAAGTCACTTGTGTGTTTCGTTAATTGATGAGAACAAAGTTAAGATTCATAAGTCAACCGAACCAATGAATACACAGAATGTAGGGTCACTCTTTTAACCCTTTTGTGTTATACATCCCAAAGGACTAAGCCAGGTTCTCTCACTCGCTTTGCTTATATGCTTTTCTTGTTGCCTGATTTCAAATCCAATCAACAAAGTTAGATAAGCTTTTTTTAAGAATTTGCGTTAAGAGTTGGATACATCAAGCTTATTCATATTTTAAAATGGCTTTTTCCTGGCTTTAGGACAGAATTCTTTGGTTTTTTCCAAAATTATTGAACTAGTTTTATAAAAGATGCAAGGTTAATATGGGTTAAGCTGGTTACCTGTGGAGCAATTTCATCAGTTCAAATTCTAAATTTTGGTGATTATTTTTAATTTAATAATCTCTTTCAGTCAGTGCAGTCCCAATCATGGCTCTGAATCTCATTAAAAACATAACACAGCCTTTCCATTTCTGAGCTTCCCCTTTGACTCCAACCTCAAACCAAAGACTTAACAAACAAACTTCCACAGCAACAACAACAACAACTTAAGGCAATTAGCCTGGCGAAATCTGCCAATTAACCAAAGCGTAAATCGACAGAGACACTGTCAATAAGCCACGAAAATAAACCGAATCTACCCAATCTCTGCCCACCACATACAAAATAGTTACGAAAGCAGTCTGTCTCTTTCTTTTTTCCCATTAGCAGCGCATGCGCCAGCAGAGCTCGAATGCCATTGGGCATCATGCAGGTCGACCAATGAGAGCGAAGGAAATAACAAAAAAACCAAGCGACAACGCAAAAGTTTTTTTTTTGTTGGGGCCACAAAAGTGTAAAGTGATTTTTTAATTGCCTTAATAGTTTTCACCAGCTGCTACTGCTGACAGCCAAAAAAAAAAAAAAACTTTGGCTGCTGCACTTTTTGACACTTTTGTGGTTGTTGCTGTTGCTGCTGCTTTTGGCACTGCATGCATAATTAATTTGGCTTTTAGTCCTGTCAAGGCAGTGTGACTGTGCAGATTTTTACACCGTTGCGATATTGACGGGTCTACAATTGGCCATTTCACCAAGCTAATGGCTTAAACATGTTCAGCTTTTTGGCTTTCTATTTTGTTTTTTGCTGTTTGGTTGTCAATTTTTTTGTGTGGTGAGTGTTATGTATTGGTACAGGCGATGTAGGTGGTTAATTTGGTTATGTGACATATGTTAATTTGAAAATGCATTAGGAATGGGTTGGGGTCTAGATGTGGAACACAAAATTGATTTGGTTTAAAAAATTTAATTAATTGCTGCAAAAAACGCGAGAGCAACTGTTCGACTTCAATATACCTGTTACTCAGGAGAAAAGGAATTTACAAGCCTTTACTTACACCAATTACAATGAACAATGATCACAAATATTCGAGAAAATTGAATATTCCTATAACTCGGAAAACTTCTGAGATTATAGATATTGCATTTTGTATTAAATATGATTTTCAAATTTGAGATCGGTTTTTTTTTCTTTTCCACATTTATTGTTGTGAAATTTTTATATTTATTATTTATCTGTACAAATCCTGCATATTTCAAAATTCGATTAAACAGAAACTTTCACTACGTTTAGCTATGAATTTCAAGATTTTTTCAATTTGCAAAGTCAATTTTGTTCCCTTTGTAAATTAACAAAATAACCAGCGCACATATGAGAAAACAAAAGATCTGGCAGCACCAACGCAACGTTAAGTTAGGGGTGCCTCGGCGCAATAGCTTTTAAAGCGCGATGATGCCAAAAAAAACAGAAAACATGTAAAATAAGAAAAAACCAGGGACTATCAAATTTTTTTTCTACATCCAGACAAATCTAGCACGAATCAGCGAGACAGAAATCGGCTTCAATTTAGATTTTTGAGTCTTGATTTTTTAGGACGGAATCTGCTTGCATAGGAGAAGACAATTAATCTTGACTTCGAGCTTGTTTTCAGCAGTGGCGGATCTAGGAATTGGCTAAGGGGGGCTAAGGGCACTCAAGATCACTTAAGATTGTTCGGATCTCATTGTGTTTTTCAGAATAGATAGATCTTAGGGTAAGGATATTATATAAAAGTAATTTTGTGCGGTGAATCGCATGTGTGGGGTTTCACCGGGTTTCTAAACTTACTCCCACACACAAAACATAGAAAGGCTCTGTCGGAATGAGAAGGGCGAATTGCTACATGTCGACCCCAAATCCAGATTTCACAAGCGGCTTCCGTAAACTCAGACTGTATACATAAAATTTTCACTGGTTCACTGGTCTTTTTTGCTTATAACTTGACAGCCGCTCATCCGGTCTCTATCATTTCTTCGGCAAATCGATACATAATGCTAATTTGTATCGTATTTGTATTTGATTTGTATTTTAATCGACCCGGCTGTTGATTCTGATCAATAATATATATACTTTATAGGGTCGGAAATGATTCGTTCTCCCTGTTACTTAAACTTAAACCCTAAACTTAATTTAATCTGTGTACCTTTGACACAGAGTATAAAAAGGTTTCGGCCGATATAAATGTCTTGAGCGAAACCGAGATTAATTTCGGTTGTATTTCCTAGTTTGAAGAAAAAAATTACAAAAAGAAAAAGCGCCGCAGGCAATTTTTTTTTAATCGCGCGTGAAAAAGAATTTATAATTGAGTATTGCCAAACTACTCAAACAATAAACATTGAAAAAATCTGCAGGATGTCTAGGGCATATTTTAAAATTTTAAAAGGAACGCATGGATGACCGCCTCGACTTTGTTGTATAATAATTCTTTATAGTTCGCGGCCCATTGATGAAATTTTTTTCAAAATTGTTGTTCAGAACGGTCGTATACTAAATTTTTACTAATTTCTTTTTAGATGCCTCATTCTTAGTATAGTATTTTGCATATAAATATTTTACATGGGGGGGTTAAAAAGCGTCATATCCTCGTATAGCGTACCTCGTGCGTAAGCTGTTGCGTTTTTTAACGACCATTTAATGGGGAATTTTCAACTCAAGTGACATTTCGTCTGCAACTTTCTTGATTTTTTTCAAAAATACATCGAAAGATGATTCATTTTTCTTGTTTTAAGTAACAATTCAATCACATTGATGAAGTGAGCACAGGCTGATGAAATCTGAAGTTCTGAAGCCTGAAGAGTACAAAATACTCAGAATTGCAGCATTGACGGCAGTAAAAACATGCAAAGAGATCAGAAATTACTTTTTTTTAATTTTGATGATGCCTCGCTGTCTCATTCTTTAACTTTACTAATGCTCCAATAATGTAAAGGACCAACTCATGGAGTGTGTACACTATTCATGTTTTTTTCGTGCATACAATCGTTTTCATCAATCGACAATAGTTCGCGAATCTGAATCTTCGCGCAAAATTAGTTAAAATATTTCTGTATTTTCAACGATCGGTCGTAATATTTCAACCCATATCAACGTTCTTCGTTTGTAGATACTTTTACTGTGATGCTGTTTGAAACAATTAAATATTTGATATTTTTTGAAATTTTGATTAAAAAGTTTTGTTTTGATAGATTGGGTGAATTAAGACATTTGCTCTGAGGGGGGCCTCAGCTAGCCCCCTGGATCCGCTACTGGTTTTCAGTATTTTCAGCTTGACTCCAAGAATATTCCGTCTTACCATACTTTTGAGATCAAAACTGCTTGATTTTTTCTGCAGAAAATTTTTCAGAGTTATTTAAACTTGGAAAAAAATAGATTTTATAAAAAAATAACCACATTTTCCATATTAAAAGCCAAAAATTTGTATCTTATCAGCAAAATCAAAAGTTCGTGTTTGGTTTTTCTGTAACGTCATTCAATACAGCTTACATTAAAACAAATTCCAACATTTGTTGGAATAGGATCCTTAATGTGGCCACAGGAACAACAAATGTTAAGAAACCTCGCTGAACACACGTTTATGCAAATATCTGGTAAGCCAGACGTACTGGGGGAAAACGGACAATCTATTTGAATTCAGCGACTAAAAATACATATGAAAAATTTTCTATCTTTTCTGTTGCAAAAGTTGGGCTTTTTTTGTAAACTTGTGTTATGCCTCTGCGAACTTAGCTTAAGTAGACAATAGATGGAGTGAGCAAGAAGTGGCGTATAAGGGGTATAGTATGGGAAGGAATGCAGGCCTAATTTAGCCAAATTTTCATCAAATCATTCGCCTGTGTGCCCTTAGCTCCAGCTCAATGTGTATTGTTTGAGCGGATTGTGGGCGGTTGTGTTTTTAAAATCTTTCGCGGGATCAAAAAAACTTTGTCTGCTGCGCTATCTTTTCCCATATTTTACCTAAAAATGTTGTACATAACATTCGTTCACAAATTTCATGTTTGCGGACTTTGTTCTTTTGCTGGTGGAAATAGAATTTGGTAAATTTTTTAAATATTGCTCTTTTCTGCCATATGCTCTGGTTTTGTGTGGGTTTGAGTTTTTGAAAAACCCTTTGTCTCCAAATTTTTTTGAAGAATCAAACCTTTTACGATCTCCCAGTATACCCGGCACTTAACCCATTTGTTTATACACTTAAAAGCATTTTTGCTCAAGCTACATTTTAAAAATTTGGTTTTAAAAATAAGATTTAAAAAGAAACTATGCCTGACCGCCGAAACTTTATTGCATGTTAATTCTTCATAGTTCACAGTCCATCAAGGGAATTTTTTGAGCTAAGGGGGGTCTTTACTAGCCAATTACCTTATAATATTGGGTTAAGTAGTTAAAAAATTTATTTTTCATTATTTCATTGGTATACAAAAATCAAATCTTGAAAAGAAACCATGGATGACCCCCGAAATTACCGAAATTACTCGACTATAACCGATAACAATAAATAAAACTTAAAAAACACGAAAAGAAAATTCTGAAATTTCAATCCCCCCCATTGCAAAAAGCTATCTACGCCACTGATACACTCAGAAAAAAAACCAAGAACTTAATCAAGTACAAACGGTGTCAATAGTACGAAAATACTTCATTCAAGTACAAAATTCGTATATCAAGTACGATTTTTTCAATTCCGAAATACTTCTAAGGCTGTTTCAGGATATTTTAAATACATTTCGAACTATTATAATATCATCATACCTGAAAAAACAAATTGTCCTTATATCACCTATATATAAAATATTTATTAATAATATATTTTGGTTCCTCAAGCCACGACACCGGCTCTCACTGTGAGCCACCCGGGCTGGAGCCCTACCGGCCTCGCTTTTTTGGCCACTAGCCGGGCCCTCTCGGCTCCCCCCCCCCCCCTCTCTACCGAGCCCAACGTTGGTTCCGTTATCTTACCTATACCATGACTGCCGGCACCTAAAATCGCAATAATACCAATGAGGATTCCAAATTAAAATGATGAACTTGCGCGAATCAATGAAAAATCCCGGCAGGATCAATGCTTGAACGCAATTTGAAGCTGATCTAGGTAATAAGACCGCTAATTCCTTGCGAAACTGCCTTTCAAGTCCCCCCAGAACTCCATTTCCCTGTTTTATGAGAATACTGAACCGCGATAAACACCTTGGAGACCAATGCTAAAAATATGGTCACGAATCCCGTTTTAAACCAATAGGAAAATCATTAAATCGCGCAAAAATACCAAAGGAAAAAAATCTTAACAATAAAAAATTGTCTCCCTATAGTGAAAAATGCTATGATCTATGCCTAAGACCATTCACTAGCTAATTTCTCCAAGGTAATAAGACCGCGTAATGTTCTAAAAAACTCCTTTCCAGTACCAAAATTGTAATAACAAGTACGATTTTTCACTACCGAACCGCGGTATACTCCATAGGCCAATGTTCAAGGATATTTTCCAAATCACAAGGAACATTTCGAACCACTTTCCGTTACTACAAATCATTTCCTCGCGAAAAAACCGAAGAGGATCAAAAAAGTAACAACCACCCAAAATCATAACATTTCTTACCACGCCAAACAGCAAAATTTCTTGTTATTGGCTTTTTACACTGAGCACATCTAACAAAATATTTTTAAACAAAATAATTCTACAAAAAATAAGTTCAAAGTGCTCTTGGCTTAAGCCTATAAAATTCTAGGCTTTGAAAATTTGTTTTTGAATCTAGGTCTCTGTATAATATCCAAATGCAGTAGAAATGAATTAACCAAATGCCAAGATGATTATACTGTAGGTCAAAAATCTATTCTCACTCCACAACCAAAGTGCAAGAGCCAGGAGGGAATTAAGAACAGATTCATCTTAAAATGATTTGCATTTTCCGGAGCAAACTTTTTGGAGCTTGGATTGTAAGTCTATTTTGCCCTTTAACGAAGAAATTTTGTACTTGAACTAAATACGTTCTTTTCTTATATTTGTAGGCTAGGAAATGAAAATAGTATTTTCTAATCAATAATGTTTCGTACTTAATTTAAGTACATCCAAAAACGAAACAAACTTGAAATTTTAAGTATCAAACGGTAGAAATTTTATCCCAATCGATATAGAACTCTGCCGGTCGTTTTTTCTGAGTGTGTAGCAGAAAAGGCTACAAATAATGGCATAAGCACATCAGGCAAATGTAAGAAGTGGTGCTTTTACGCTTCAGTTCGCCTCAGCACTGGATCTAAGCTGAATTAGCCCTAATTTGGAAGTAAAAACAGTACTTAAATAGGTCATAAAATTAAAATTCGCTTTGCAAGAGAGATTATTCTAAAGTTGGCTTTGTCCGACTTCGGTATATGTATGTATATGTGGCAGAGTTCTATGTCGATCGGGATGGAATTTATGACAGGATATTCCCAAGAACAGAGCGTGAGAATGTGACTGTGTCTTTCTCTAAAAATAAGGTCAAAATAGACTTACAATGCATGACTCTAAAAGCGTGCCACGGAAATCGCGAATTATTTCAAATCGAATCTAACTGTCACTTCTTTCACTCCTGGTTTTAACACTTTGCTTATTTAGTGAGGGTAGATATCTGACCTACAGTAAAAAACAAATTGAATCATGAATACCAATTCAATCTTCAGCAGTCTGCGCCGAACTTCAATGAGACTGCTATGACTGCTTGGGAATCCCAAAGGCAGGCTTGTAGCAAAATCCGACATCAGCATCAAACGCCAAGTTCACTAAAGCTTTGTACTCTTATAACGAATTTTTCTACATACCGTAGAATTTATACCGTTTGTACGTGAGGCAAGTACAAAGTTCTGTGTTTTTTTCTGACTGTTGCTACAAAAATTAGCAAAAGCAAATCAACAAGGAGGGGAGCTGAAGTATAATGATTTAACATTTAAGAATTTTTAGCGCTGAAATTATGATTGATTCTTTCACTTTTATGACGAAATGTTCGTTTACGTATACGTAACGTATTCACATTTTCTGAAACTTATAATAGATTTATATTACACTGTGGAACAAAACTCAACTTTTTTTATAGCCTGGGATTGAGACCAATAAATTGTGAAACTAGAGGCATCAGGTAGCAACTCTTCATACCCAGTTTTTCTTGAGCACGTCAAGTTCGCGTTTAATGGGCACATTTATACTAGCAACATACACATACAACATCTGTTGCTGGTCAAATAAAGATAAGAGCTAAAATTTTGGAAAATTCACCAAAGATGAAGGGAGTCACCACAATTGTTTTACCAAATTCCCGCCGCCAATGGACAAGCGGTTAGTACCCTGCCCATAGAGGTCCAACTTAGAAAATGGAATATATTGGAAACCACTCGATGGAATTTTGTAAGATTTTTAAACATATTGAGATAAAATGAGTCCTCAAGAGATGGTAACATGCATCGAAAAACCGCGATAGTAGGTACCAAATTTGACAGCACCCATTATAAAATGCAGGAGTCGAAGTAAACCCTAACTTCTGAACTTTGTAAATATAATTTAAGCGATCTTAACATATACAAACTCAATATATACAAACTACATATCATCTTACAAATTAATGAATTTCAGTCGACGATTTAAAATCAAATTAAATTTGAATAAGTTTAAATTTCAACAGATTGACGAAAAGTATGCTATAGCAAAATACAAACAACTCCTGCCTAGTGCTCAGTTCAGTGGTGTTGATAGCTGCAATAAGGAGGATGAAGTCCAAATTTTAGAAATTTTTTTATTATGGTCCTTTTTTATTATTATTATGGTATTCAGTGTTAGCTTATTTATTGAATTATTTCTTTTATAAAGTAAAATTATTTATTCCATTTTTTGCTCTGTTCATCTATGAAATTTTCGATATTTAAGCTTAAAGGGGTGAATTAATCCCCTTTATAATCCCCTTTAAAATATTTGCAATATATTTAACCAATTAATAAGACTAAATTGTAATTTTACTACCATTCAACTAACATTTGTAAGTTTTTTCTAAATTGAGCAAAGCTCTCAAAAATCAATTCAAACCGTATTTCTTCAAGATTCAACAACAAAAATCTACCCGTAACACATCATTGCCTGACATTTTGGCTAAATAACACTTTTAATGCTCACATAAATAAAATACATATCATTAGGAGATACAAAACCCCAACTCTGGCCCTCGAGTCGGCAAATTAAGCCTCCCCCTCACCCATTAAAAACTGTCATGCTCCGCCTTCGCCTTTTGGCTGCCCTCAGAAGTACATAAGCAACACCGAAACGAAGCACCAACACCAATGCACTCACATACACAGCTATCTCTCTCGTTCTCCCTCACTGGCACACGCAACTTTTTTCAGTGTGTGGTGCTTATATAAAAGAGATTTCAGCTGCCTCACTCACACTCTCGCTCTCTTGCTCTGCAGCATGTATGCGCGGGGGTGGGGTGAGGGGCGCCATTTAAATGCCTTTGCTGTTGCTTCTCATTTGTCGTCGCCACGAAGCGTCAGCGCTTGGGGCGAGAATCCCAACAGGCAGACCCATACACCCGCACGCACACACTCTCACACCGAACCAGTTCGCCTAGCGCTGTGAATTTTTATAGGCGTTGCTCTCGCCTCTGCTGCTGCCGCTGCCACTGCATTTGTGTGTTTCCTACGGCCTTTAGCTCTTGGCTCTGATTTCAGTCACATTTTGGTGCTCGCGGCATTTGGACGTCCTCTGTCTCTGTCTCCGGTCGCGGCAAACAACAACAACAACAATCAAGTGTTCGATCCTTTGGTGCAAAAGTGTTAATTGAAATAAATTTAGATGCAAATTTAGTGGAAAATAGTGTTAAAATAATAGTTAATGTGAGAAGCCTTGACTATGCCATGATGGCCTTGAAGATGTTATATCGCGGTCCCAGTTCGCGTTTGGAGAATTTAATTGAAAAGATTCAGGCCACCAAGGAGATTACAAATAACGGTAATTGAAGGAGGTTTAAAAAAAAACAGTTATCGCGGGGTAGCTCATTTTAGTTTAAAGTTCAAAACGTTTGGATGTGATTTATGAAACGAGGATTTTAAAATTGAAAACTTTTTCGGCAAAGCCTTGTTTAAAATCACTTCAATATAGGCATATCCAGGGATGAACTGAAATTTCGAAAATTTTATTAAAAACTAAACAATACGAAGACGCCTTGCATCGTTCTAGCGCTGTAAAGTTTTTCTTACAGCAATCTGTCGGGTTCAAGCCAGTATTTATACAACACCTGATTTCGTCGATATCCTGTAACTGTCATTTCTTTTTATAAACTTTCAAAGGGTATTATAATTTTGTTCAGAAGCTTGCAACGCTTAGAGTATTTGCTTTCGAACCCATAAACTATATATATCTTAATCAGGGTTTCGAACAGTTTTTTTCAGTTGTAGTACAATGTTCTCACTTCCAGAACTATTTTTGATCAATCAAGTTTGAGAATATCTCGTTATAAGTTGACGGCAACTTATTTTCTGAACAGGTTTTTTCCCTGTGTGTAGGATATCGTCTTAACTCAAATATATGTGTTTTTTTTATTTTGTTATTTTGATAGTCAGAAATCATTTATCCCACGGCATATTGTGGCCTTTCATATTCGAAATATAATGTCTTCTCAAATTTAAATTCCATTTAAATCATGTTGGTAAAGGCCCGTTTTCTCTTCTCCCACATAGTGCTGTCTGTTACATACACTTGCAAGTTACAGAGTAAGTTCTAAGTTTATCTAACACATTTGGGCTATTTAGAATATAAGAAGTGGGCTCTAAGTCTGTACATTTTATCACGAAAAACTGCCCCTCTAAGTATGCAAGTTTTATTGCTAAAAATATATTTCTATCTATTTGGACTTAAGAATTAATAGTTAAAAAATCTACCATAAATTGGTCACATCAAAGGTTCACAAACAGTCCCTACCCCGTGTCCAAAAACCTTGGACATGGCTCTCTGCACAAATTGGTGTTATCCATTTGAGTCTAGAACGGTCAGCTCGGTATCAGCTTATGGAATTACATCTTAGAGGTCTCAGACTTATTTGTTCTTTCTTTAAAAACAAAACCTATCTCGTGTTTAAGTCACATTTATGTTTTTAAATAGATATTTGGAGTTGACTTAGTTTTTTTTTTTTGGGCATTCGGACATATTCTAAAATATATTTTCTCCACATTGATATTGATTCAACTTAAACAAAGCGTTGAATTCACTGATATTTTGAGAATTTTTTCCAAAGAGTTTCAGAATCATTATCGCTTGAGGGGTCCTGCACAAAAATTAAACCAGTCCAGTAGAAAGATAATACTTTATCAGACCAGATCGGGTTATTTCGTGGAAGAAGCCCAGCTGGATTCCTTGTATAATGATCAGGTTACTTAAGGCTAATTAATCTTTTATACTGTACAATGAACTACAATACTCTTCCTGTGATATGCTTTTAAAATTAACAATTTTTAGATTTGATAATAAAAGTGTCATCGTTATAAAAACTAAAAATAAACATATTTTTGAAATCAGTAATTGCTGCTTTTAAGCTAAATTATTGCAGAATCTCCATGGATTTGAGACATTTAAGCCCACCCTCCATTTTTGGTTCTAAAAATCAACGAATTATGCAAAAATTTGTGATTTAATTTTTTTAGTCACTCTGGGATTCGAACTTTTCACACTTCTGCTGTCTCAACGCGTTGCGTCATCGCACACGCTATTAGCCAATACGTCAAAGATTTTTCTTGTAATGAATTGAATCTACCATCTGCCTAAAAGTAAAACTCCAATAATTTCTTGCATAACGGATAAATTTGACCACTTGTAATTCTCAAGTTTGAATTCCCTGCATGGTCGATGTAATGGGACAACTGAAATTTGGGCATTTCTCTTATTGCAACCGGCCAAACAACAGGTATCACTGTGAAATCACAGTTGGTTTTAACTAGTTGGTTTTAACGCATTTAAGGCAAAGGTATCTTTACTTGTAGATCAAAGACTCGCACAGTTGATTCAAAATGTCTTCTAAGACTTGTAAGACAACAAAATGTATTTTGTTTATCAGGCCTGTTCCGGTTTTCACTATGGACAAAAATTGTCGAATTCGAATTCGTTAAATGTGCTGTTGATTTGGTTAATCGAATTAAAATGTTTTAACTTGAATCAGTCGTGTAAAGAGTAAGTAGAAACTGTAGGTTTGATACGGATTTCCTTGATTGTTGAATAGAGCAGAGAATATGTAAAAATTTCAAATTCACTTTAGTGAAAACCGGAACGTGGCAGTATATGTTTAAATTGCTAAAATCAACAAGTCAATTTTGCAATTTCAACATTTTTTAGCCAAAGATTGAAAATATTGTTTTTACACAAAAATTTTCTTTATTTTTGTGTGCGGGGTAACTACATATTGACAAAATTACAGACGCTCTGAAACAAGCCGTTTTTGAGTTAATTAATTCTTTCAAACCAGGGCATAATACCGGAACCGGAACCGTTAACCGAAATAAACCGTTTCAAATCGCGTACCGGAACCGGAACCGGAATCGAAACAAATTTTTTTTTGGAACCGGAACGAAACCAAAACGTTGGTACCGGTACAGTTTCGGGTTTTTTTACCTTTGCAGAGCGCATCGTAGTTTTAGTCAGACATTTGTAATGCAAAAAAGCAATCATAAAACGAACTTTACACGATGCCAGATTTTCTTTCAACTTCTTAGGAGTCATAACATTTAAGCACCCATCGATTGCCCCACGCGTTGGAGCTTAACCTACAGGATACCAAAATATTTGCTGGCGGAAGACATCTTTAACTCTTGCTCCAATTTTGCGGCTGCAGATAAGGACTTTCTTCTGAACCGGAAAGTTTGGGACTCAGTTCGCGAAATTGTACGCATATTAGAATCAGCGGAGGCGGACACAACTAAACTTAATGCCGAAAATCTAGTTTTGGGCGACTTTAATTCCATTTCCAATCTCGGCTCTAACCGACTTCGATATACCCGTTCTCATGAAAAAACATGTTTAACATTGTTCCTGCGTTCCTTAGTGTGACCAGTGTGTGCTTAGTTTACTTTTTTTTGCTCATAACTTGAGAACCGTTCATCCGATCTTTCGGCAAATCGATTCATTTTGCTAATTACTAACTATCTCTAGAAGGAGATATAACGTTTTTTCCAAATTGCGGGGGCGGGAGTGGGCGTGGCCAAATTTGAAACAAACTTGATCTGCGTGCAGATAAAAGAAGCATTTGTCCCATACATGTCAAACCTCTATCTCTTACCATCTCTGAGATCTAGGTGTTCATACAGACGGACGGACGGACGGACAGACGGACAAGTCTATATCGACTAGGCTGTTGATGCTGATCAAGAATATATATACTTTATAAGGTCGGAAATGATTCCTTCTGCCTGTTACATACATTTGCACGACTTTAGTATACCCTTTTTACTCTACGAGTAACGGGTATAAAAAATTCGTTCTCTCTTGCGAAATCGGGAATAGAAAAGCGAGAGAAATCCCTTTTTGAAAACAATGCTTTTCTATGTGCAATATTTTTGGACCCTAGGTCTAACGTAACGCTAAGTACTGAGCAAAAAAATACTTGTATCGATCTTTTACATAAAATTTTTTCACAAATTTTGTCGTTTGCTGATCACTCACTGCTTAATGAACTGCAGTTCAAATTCTGGTTCATCTGAATTGTGTGCGATTTCAAAAGTCGTTCTTTCTGTTCAAGCTACGCAGGTAAGCGTGCAACGCCTATTCTCTGGCGTTAAATATATAATGAATCCGCTAAGAAGTGCATGGACTCAACCACATTGAATGCAATTTTGTCACTGCGAGCAAATCACAAGAATGCTATATAGTGGACGTATAAAATTCGAAGTTATATTCAAAAACTAATAATACCTAATATAATATTTATGAGCATATAATGTAATCATTAGATCTTACGTGTTAACAACGTAAACACAAACGAAATATGAAGGCTATATAATTTTACTTTAAATGTGCAACCATTAATTTTGTGTTGAGTTTTGATTCGTTTTATTAAACAGGAATAAAATAATTTATATTTATCTCAGAATTTATTTTTAATTTTTTAAGTATTAAAAATAACTATTACTTATATCGGTACGTACCGGTATACCGAAATAAAAATGCGGGTACCGTATCGAAACCGAAAACCGAAATTAATTGAAAACCGAAATGGAACCTTTAACCGAAACATTCATTTCGGGACGTACCTGTATCGGAACCGGAATCGAAATTCGTTTCGGGATTATGCCCTGTTTCAAACAAATCAACAGCCTTGATTTTAAAAATGGAGCCCATCGCCCATCCCCTTGGAGGCAGGAGAAGTGTCCAAAATTTCAAACAAATTTGATCTGCCTGCAAACACAAGTTCAAGTTTGGGATCTCAGAAATCTGTTCTTTCGTACGGATAGACGGAAATGGCTATACTTACTGGGCTGTTGATGCTGTTCAAGATAACACTATATGTCTATATGTTAATCATTGATTGAAAAGGTACTCATTTTTCGTACCTAGTTACGGTACAAAGTAAATATCAAATAGTTAGTGTGTCGGCCTGCTGTGCGGAAGGCGTGAATTCATTTTCGCCTCGAACCATCTAATAAAAAGCTTTTTTTTCTTTAGAAAATAGATTTTACTCATCTGGTCACCTTCACACGCTATTGGCGCCAGCTGTGAAGTAACTAGCCATGAAAAAGCTTCTCAAACCTTGCCGTTCCGATTCGGCGTTAAACTGTAGGTCCCTTTCTCTCACATGCGCTAAGAGATTGAAAGAAACTTGGCTTTTCCCTTTGGGACAAGTCCATTACCTAGGTACAGGGACAAAAGAGGTAACCACCACAAGAGGTTTAACCACCACAACCTACCAAATCTTTGAGGGTTCCTTAAAGAACTAAAAACCAAAGATTCTCAATAATCGGTAAAACAGTTCTGCGTGTGCTGCGTTTCCCAAAAATTCTAAAATAATATTCGCTTAATTTTTTGCGTTTAAAGTCAGAAATATTTTATTTAGTCTATTTCTCTAATTCTAATTATCTGCTTTGATTCAGATAAACTTACAGTCTAGTTTGTTATTTCTTACTTAATGTGACATATAGTGCTTTCAAGAAGAGATCTTTCACATTTCTTAGCATAATTTTACAATTTCACAAACACAACACCTCTATCTAGGTACAGCCGGAATTTTTCAACATATTTAAGCTTTTATTTTGAAATTTTATTAAGAAGAGTCTTGACCTAGAAAATAAGCAATGTGTATTTGGAACCCCTAATAAGGTAAAATCAACAAGTGGATTTGCTGGTAATAGCTCTTGTGTCCTTAAAATTACCACACAGGGAATCAAATTTTGTGTTGAAGTGTACTATATATTGCTTTGATTTAGCCTATTTCTGAATCAACTCTGAATATCAAACGCATTTTGATAACATTCAAATGAGGGTTAATGTATTTACGTTATTTTTATGCTGGTTAGGAGTACAATTTTTTTTTACTTCCCTAACTTAAAACGTAGTAGGACCATCACTGTTATAAGCTCTAAATGATGGACTTTCTTTAGGCTTAATAGTCACACCGAAAAACTCTTTTTGAAAGATCGGCCGTGTTCAGCAGAACAAGTTGCGCCCTGATCAAATATAAATTTGCAAGAATCTTCCTATTGAACCACAGAGATGCGGCATCATAATAGCCAATCATGGCATGTATCAAAGAAATAGTAAGCTACTTTAAAGTGGTTTGCCCCCTCCAACAGCAGAAACTATTCGATGAATCATTTTTTCTGATACCTGCCTAGGGATCAGTTCTGCTGCTGAAATTTAATCAGATAGTTTCCCATCTAATAACGAATCATTATTGATTCAAATGTCATTTAAATTAAATTTCCTAAGCTAAGGTAAATGAAAATTTGAACCTAGGTAAGGTAAAAGGTACTCGAATTGGAAAACACAAAAATTGTAGCTAGGTAATAACTGAAGTACAATCACCTAGGCCCCCTTTTCTGGTGATCTTTCATAAAATAACTAGTTCTAAAAGTACTTTTAAAAGAATCTCCCGATGTTGGTGGTCCATCTGTAAAATCATAAGGTTGCGAATCTCTAAAAAGAAATTGTTCGGTCCGAAAATGTGCACCAGTCTAATTATTCGAGGATCGAGATGAAACCATGGTACCAATGCTAACATCTGCAAAAAAATCAATTAGATTTGATTTTAACAAATAATTTTGATGCCTCATCATTCATTTTCCTGTTACAAACCTCAGTTTTGCTCAATTTTCAATTCTTAGAATCGAAGAATAACAGTGATGCAACATAGATCTTCTCGAATATAGGAACTATCTAAATCATTTTTTAGATTTTTTTCTAATGTTTTTTTAGAGTGTGTCCGGTCATTAACCACTAATCCGCAAAATCAGGAAAATGAAAAAACAGATTAGAGATTTTAAACTGTTCTGATGTTGTGATCTTTGATCTTCTATTAGTTTTAGAAGGATCAAAAAATATACTTCAAGCGATCTACTTTCGGAGTGGAAGTATAACGTAAGCTTCTCAAATTGTCCTTAAACTGTAGGTTCCAACCACTCAAGCTTTTTGGCCCTTTAAACCTGTCACAGTTTCGATGTCTCAATGGTCCTCTTGCTTAGAACCCCCAGTTTATCCATTAAAAACCATTTAACTTTCTTCAATCTGTTTTAACCTCTTTGACATTTCTTACCCCATCACTTCAACAACTCAATTCAATCAAATCTGAAACTTCTTACAATCTCTTTCAACTTTCTTTGACCCCAGAGAACTTTGTTAGTCCAATAAGACCAATATACAGCTCCCTCTCCAAAATGTGATAATTAATCTGATGCATCATTTTCATGTTTCCTAATTAAAAACTTGATCAAGTTGGACATAAAAAGGTTAGACCAGATCAGAGTTCAAGCAATGAGAGGGAAAACAAAGCCAAGTGAAGAAGAGCGAGCTACTGACAACGGATCAGCTACAATTAGGTTTAATTAAAAGTTATCCAAAACGGAAAGTGAACCAAAAACTGCTCAACGCGACACTTGGCGCGTGGTGAGACCCTCATGTTGTATGTGAGGCGTCAAGTGGAAGAATGTTGTAATTAAAACAAAAAAACAACACAAAGCTCAATTAGTTTGCATGAAACTCATTTACAATGAGGGAGGGGAGAGGCAGACGGTCACTGGGGTGGGAGGCAACACCAAACATGGCATTGGCTAATTGAATTAAGTCTTGTCGTTGTCCAGCATTTGATAGCTGGCGTTGATTTCCTGTCTTAGTCACAGACGATGCCGACCCCCAGAGCTAATAAGGATGCAGTCGTCGGCTGCCCACACAGAGCAAATAAGTATGAGGCATCGCAGTGTTTTAATTGTGCGTGTGTGTGTGTTCCCATTGCAGATATGTACAGCACTCACACCTCCTCCAGTTATTCGCCCAGCATATCGGACGGAACCCTGACACCCAACTATAGCTCCACAACAGCCACGCAGGAGGATCACCAGTCAGCCGCCGAAGTCAAAACAAATGGGGAGGGTGAGGAGGCGCCTCCCAAACCCAAACGACCGCCTCATTTCCATCACCATCATTACCACCATCAGCAGGCTCTTAAAATTGCCAACAAGTTGCGCAAAATCAATAAAGAAGCCAAAATGGGAGCTGCAGCTGCAGGAGCCCCCAAGTTTGATAAGTTGACAGGCGAGGGCATTAAGAGCCGAGGCGACGGTTCCTATCAGTGTCAGTTCTGTGATAAATCATTTCCGCGACTTGGTTACTTGAAGCATCACGTGCAGGTGAGTTCAACGGGGTGACGGTGGCGTCACTGGGGTTAATTACTTACTTGACACTGTCATCAGCAGAGTAAGGCGCTTAGTTCTATGAACGGGTGGGCGTGGGTGGGTGTGGTTGGATGATTGACAGAAAGGATGTAAGGTGACAGTCTGGGGAAATCCTTGGAGAATTCAAGGAACGTCAGTTTGACTTTTAGCCGAAAATTAGTGAGTTGGATATTGATTTTTAATTGGAATGCTAGCACGGTAACGCGAGAGTTGCTTTTGAGAAGTTTGATTATTTTAACCGTTCTTAATCAAATGAAACCATTTGCAGTATATATTCTCAACAATTTAGTCCTGTTGTCTTAGTCTTAAAAAAAAAATCAAACAAACAAGGACATTCATATTAAGGTGCATAAATACTTATTGCAAGTTCACAAGTTGGAACTTCGTCCGTAAAAGGACAAACTGACATTGTGTAATGAGCCGGAAAGAGGTAGAGAAACAGCCTGTAACTCCGACCAATTCCCGTCTTGCAACTGAGAAAGATTTATATCATTTTATTTAATGCCTCAAACGGACACGGCTCAAAGCGTCCAGCAATTCTACACATCTGTTTTTATTACCTAGATCTTCTAACGTCCCCGATATCCATATTGCTAAAGCAATTAAAGGGGTTATCGCTCATATTAGCCAGCGGCTTTGCGTATAAAAGTGTATTGATTAGTTAATGTCATATTCCATTAGCTATCATTGTGATTCAGTCGTGGCCAGCTCTCACTATGGTTGCCAGATATTGAAAAAATATATATATCGATATTTTTCGATATTGAAAATAAATATATAAACTTATGATGCTACCTCAACTGCATTTGTAATGAATCAAATAAAATATAATAATATGCTAAGCTCATAAAAATAGATTTTGAGAGTTCCAATCTTGATTTTGAGCCCAGTAGATGCTAAAATTGAAAAGTACACTTATTGTTATGGGTGGTCCATTTCAAAATTGGAATTTAATTGTCCTATAAAAAAACGGCTCGATATTTTGAACATTTATTGTAAAGGTTTGCGCATGTCATTAATTTATGAAAAGCAATTTTGGTCAAATGACCACCACGGCTGACTTGGCAATGATTTCGGTTGAGCGCACCGGACGAGTACGTACACGGGTTGGTTTATCCACCAACAGTCCAGTTTCACGAACTCGCTTCACGAATTAATCCACAAATTGAGTTTTTTTGTTAAAAGTTTTTTTTTTCAAATTTCGCTTAGTCACTTGAGTCGACGACTCACCACTATGGAAATATGTTTTTCCATAATTTCCCAACTGTGTTCAAGCGAATAGCGACCCATTTCGTAAATGTCCATGTTATTACTAAATATTAGTCGCTTTCCGAATGACATTTGATGTTTTTAAGGTCAAAATTATGAATAGTTCAAATTCCAAAAACACGAGATGGACCACTCAACAAGTAAGAGCGTTGTTGTCGAGTGGCCCGACTACGAAATACCCTGTACAATTGAGACACACATACAAACACACATGCGCGCGCGTACACTGACTGAAAATCTTTAAAACCAACGCAGTTTGTGCAAATCGGCCAGATCGCTTATATGTCAGCTATATGGTAATAGTGCGGCCAAAAAACCAAAATTTCATAAGTCGCTTAAGGACATGCTCAAACTAAAACTCAGAAAGAAAATCCTTAGGCCAGATCTTGTTCCGAACCTACATTTTCGGTTCAGTTTAACAATATTTTAGACATTCTGAGTCCCAGCGACTTTGATGGGCTGGTCAATATAGTGCGACAAAGGCTTGAAATCGCCTCGCAATTATTATGTAATTTTATTAAAAGCTACAGAAAGACGTTTGGAATAATTAATCAAAAATCTTTGTCTTTAGGATCATTGATTCCGGTTTGAATTATTTACCAAAGCAAGAAGCTGCGAAAACCCTTTGGTAATATTTTTCATAGACTATTGTTGAGGCTTAAGCTTACTTTCAGAAGATGAAGATTAATGTAAGGTTATTACCATCGACTAAAGATGTTTTTTAGTGTTGAAAACTAAAATAAATCCGTAGTATTATATTGAATCTTTAAAAACACATTAAAGGGTGCCCAAAAATCTCTACATATGTTTTGGTATCAACGCTCTCATTTCGAATTAAAACTAATTGCCTTAATATGTGAAATGCCACAAATATGCCCGGCTGCTAGATTAGATGACGAAAGTAGATCGATTTAAAACCGACTGCTTAAGGCCAAGTAGATTTAATGCGTACGGTTTTACCTTTCAATGATCTAGTAGCTAAACTTATTCATGTCACTTCATATATTAAGTCCTCCGAAAGCACTATAGATTTCTAAAACACTCCCTTATTATTTTAGTCCTTATTACACAAAGATGATCGGACCCTGCAGTTCGTATTCCCCGATTCTGTGAAACTTCAAGCAAACAGATTAGAATTAGAAGCCTTTGTGCGTGTGTCCTGCCTTTATTAGTGAGAGATTTCCAATACTGCCAAAACAGTAAACAATATGTTGAAGTGCAGTAATGCATTCCAAGGGGGTTTTCTGATTCCTATAAATGAAACAAGGTGTACTTAGAATTGTTTTTTATACTCTATACCAAAGGTACAACAGTATGTAACTGGGAGAAGAAATCATTTTCAACCCCCTATACATATATACGGAAGTGTCAAAGAAATCACTAGAGATTTTGGTACGAACATTTGCATTTACAATTTAAATTTTATAACTTAATCTGTGAAGTAATAAGTATATCTTCGGTTGCTAGATGAGACGGTGAACTCGGGCTATTTGTGACAAACTGCTCAATTCTACTTGGCTTTGAACAGTCGGTTTATTTTCGCCATCTGATCTAGTAACCGAGCTTTTTCAGTCACTTCACATATGAATTCAAGAGGTTTAATTTGAAATACAAGCGTTTAATTGAAAATCTCTAGTGATTTCTGTGTCACCCCCGATATTCTTGATCAGCATCAACAGCCGAGTCGGAATTTTGCAAATCTGAGTCAGGGTACGGTATACACCTATGTTCATGCAAAAATTTGTATCTCTATCTCTTATAGTCCCTGAGATCGACGCGTTTATACAGACAGACGGACAATGGCTGTTACATACATTGGCACAACCATTTTTAATGGGTACAGGGTGTAAAAAACTGATATGACGGGTAGGAATAGCCGTGGCGGTACCAATCGGAGAGCGGCTTCGTTCGATTGCAAAACTCTCATACATTAGTTAACATCCGAATATACTGGCATTGTACTCTATGCATCAAACTTGAATACGCAACATGTTCGCCGTTGAGTTATATTCAATCATATTGTTGGCACTCTGTCTATAATCATGCTCGTCTTCATTCCAATCAGTTCGGGTGTTTTGTTGTTTGGCTCATTAGAGTGAGCGAAGATCACCTCGTATAAATAAACTCTTTCAACGACTCATAGGCTGAGACGAAGCAGCTGAAAGATATGCAAAAAGAGAGATATAGAGAGCACTCTAAAGTTCGATCAAAAAACTCGAGCTCAACCGCTTGATGCGTTTGCCGGTATGAGCTGATTATATTAAACGCTGAGTTTTGTGTTGTGTGATTTTTGTATTTTCTGATATACACTCAATTAGAGATATCTCCCAGAGTTTCGTACATTCTAGAGATATTTAGTAATTAAGATTATTCCTCGATTTACCGAAGGAATGATAAAGATCGCATGAACGATTCTCAAGCTATGGCTGAGCGAAATTGCAGCAGTAGCTTCCAGCTACCACTGCATGTACAGAGTATATTACATTCGGGCTTGACCGACTTTGTTACTTGTTTCGATTTTAAGATCCCTTCAAAAGTGCACCATAGAATATTCTATTTCGTTTCCAAACTTCAAAGAGATTCTTTGAAATTCACAGGTCGCCAGCTCTCACCCACATGTCTCCTGCCTTCCAACTGAATTTCATGCAAAATCGTATGACATCAGCCAACAACTTGTTAACCCAATTGCAACTGTGTTTAGGAGCGATCTTAATCATCCATACCAAACCAGGTCTAACATGTTAAGCGCTGCCTTTGATCCTAGCGCCTGGGCAGGGTCGGTATTTGCACGTTCTTCTTGGGGATGTTGATGGTGGTGATGATTGGAGCGGCGACAGTTTAAAAACCCATAACCAACACGAGAAGTCTTGTTTTGTTGTTGTTTTCCTTTTGCTGGTGGATGCGGCTAACTCGCTCATATTGTGCAATATAAGCAAAGTCAACTGGGGGGCTGCATACAAATGGGCTAATTTTTTTTCGTACGACTTCAAAGTGCTTGAACCGACACAACTAAATGCTGAAAGAACCCAAAAACGAAAACCGGTTGCGGGCGTTCCTCGCACCCCCTCCTTGGGGCTGAGGCGATTTGCGTTGCGCATTTAGATGAATTTTTGTCGCAAGCGAAACACCTACGGCCCCCGGGTTGGGTATGCATGGCTGACGCATCTATAAATTCAAGCCAGGAGTCGGATTTTTATGTGGGGTAGACGGTAGACGTGTAGACGGCGGTCTTCTAAGAATTTCAAATTTTCTCTTCTCCAGAGCCACGCCGAACATCTGCCCTTTAAGTGCGAATACTGCGCCAAGCTGTTCAAGCACAAACGCTCCCGAGATCGTCATAAGAAGCTGCACACCAATGAAAGGAACTACAAGTGTCCACACTGTGAGGCGGCCTTCTCGAGAAGGTAAGGAAAAGATCAGCGGAGGGAGATAGAGCACAGCTTAGGTATAACCATTCATTTGTTCTCTCCTTCCCTCTTAGCGATCACTTGAAGATTCATATGAAAACGCACGACATACAGAAGCCCTTCCAGTGCAGCATGTGCAACCGTGGCTATAATACTGCTGCCGCCCTAACCTCTCACATGCAAAAGCACAAGAAGAACGCAGCTATTCTAGCGGCGGGAGGGAATCCCAATGCCCTCAACTACAGTCCACGCTCGACAGGCTCGGCTTCGGTTTCCAGTAATGGCAGTCTGCAGAAACGTCGGTACGCCTTGGCCCTGGCCACCGACAGCAGCCCCAGCCGCTTGGAATATCCCAAACGTTCGCGGCAGCATCATCCACCCACACCCACTCCCCTGCTGCGTTGCAGCTACTGTCCCAAGGTGACGGAATTCAGTAGCCTAGAGCAATTGAATGCCCATTTGCAGAGTGTACACGAACAGCCACAGCAACAATCGCCGACCCTGAAAACTCCTGTTTCCGAGGGCGTGGGAGAGAACTTTCATTTAAACTGCGAGTACTGCACCATGAAATTCGGCAACATCGCCACTCTTTTCCAGCACATGCGTGCCACTCATCTGGATCGCTTAAGTTCGCCCAACTCGTACTACGAGCACTTCAATCGCCTGGCCACCGCGGGAACCTTCAGTCCACGCTTGGCCTTGGATCTGCCCAAAATTAAGCAGGACCTGCCCAGTCCCGAACGCAAGACCGAAGAGGATTTGCCCACGGATTTGAGTAGCAACAAGCGACGTACTTTGACTCCCCCGGCTGCAGTGGCCACTGCCCCCAATCCGGGTGTATTCTTTTGCAATCAATGCAACGCGGGCTTGCCGGACTTTGAGAGTTTCCGTAACCATCTGAAGACCCATCTGAGCGAAGGTATGCAACAGATTTGTCCACATTGTGGTCTCAGTCTACCCGAGCAATCGGAGTACGAACGCCATGTGGTGGCCCACTTTTTGATAACCAACTCAGAGTTTCCCTGTGCCAAGGCCAACTGTGGCAAGTCCTTTAACCAGGCCGAGGAGCTGCAGCAGCACTTGCTCTCGGAGCATGTGTTAACCCTGATGAAGTGCTCTCTCTGCTCTGAGCTGTGCGAGACGCGCATGGCCATGCAGCTGCACTTGGCCTGTGCCCATAGCCAGGAGACCAAGCTGTTGCGTTGCAGCGCCTGCATGGAGCTCTTCCGTACCGAAGCCGACTTCCATGTCCATGTCAAGACTCGTCATCAGTTGGGCACCCAGCTGGCTGCCGCCAGCATAAGTCCTGCCAATCCCTTGCAGTGCATGTTTTGCCGAGCGGTTTGCTCCTCGGACTTGGAAATGCACTTCCATTTGGCCGCCCATGCCCGCCAGTTTCGATGTCCCTCCTGTCCCGAAACTTTTCACGTGGAATTCCTGTTGGATCGTCACATGCAGAGCCAGCACGGAGGAGTCAAGGACAAAGAGCAGACCTCGCCCAACATGGGTAGCCTGTATGTGAATGCATTGTTGCCGCCTTTGGCAGCAGCTGCTGCCGCTGCAGCCGCCACCAATAACAACAGCAGCATCATCGACTACAACGTGGCCTTTAAGGGTCTCTTTGGAGGCACTCCCTCGGCCAGTTCCAAATTCTACAGTCCCCTGCAGGTGGATACCAGCGCTTTGAAACCGCAAGCCTCACCGCATCCTGCCTTGATGTACGGACTAAGCCAAAGATACTTGATGGAAATGTATGCCGCCAAGTCTACTTCACCCGGCAACAGCTCCTCAGAGACTGGAACTTCCGCACCATTACCACCAGCGCCGCCGGCGCCTCCTACTACCTTCAGTTGTGGCATGTGCGAGCGTCAGGATCTGCGTAGTGAGGCGGAACTTCACTCGCATCGCAAACTGGCGCATAATCTCAAGACCGGCGTCAGCCTACGCTGTGCCTACTGTGCGGGTAACTTCAAGTCGCGTGCCGAACTGGAGCAGCACATGAAAAGCTGCCACAATTCCACGGGCAAGCACAAGTGTCTCATCTGTGATGAGATCTTTCCCTCACCCGCCATACTGGCCGAGCACAAGCTGCAGCACTCCAAGGTGGGTCAGTCGGGCAAGTGTGCCCATTGCACGCAGCATCTGGAGGATGTGGCCGCTTTTCGGGCCCACTTGAGTGAACATGGCAGCGACGGTTCCCTCCCCTTGGCCTGTATCTGTTGCCGCCAGACTCTGCACTCCGAGTTCGAGCTGAGTTTGCATGCCAAATTCCATACCAAATCCAATGTTTCCTCGGGTAGTCTGCAGGAACCAGTGTGTGCTTTGTGCCTGGAGCCTTTACCAGGGGCGGCGGAGTCAGCCCCCTCACCCGCCAAACTGTGCGAGAAATGCTGTCGCAAGCACAACTTGAATGGCAAACGTAATAAAAATGTAGTCGAATCACCCGTAACGCCATCCACAGCTCCTGCTGCTGTCCCCTTCCTGGAGAACCGTTGTAATCTATGTAAAATGATCCTACCCCATGCACAAAAACTGCAGGAGCATCTGGTCGAGCATACCTTTGCCGGAACTGAGCAACGTGGCTACAATTGCTACATCTGCTCAGCGGTGTTCACCGCTCCAGCGGGTCTACTCAATCATATGGCCGAGCATGGTGCTCATCCCTACGACTGTAATTTGTGCCCAGAAAAATTCTACTTTCGTTCGGAACTGGAACATCATCAGCGTGGACATGAAATGCGGCCCGCACCCCGACCAACCAAACTGGAGGTGGAGAGAGCCACTAGTTCTCCTAGTAATAGTAACCAAACTCATCATAGTCCCACTACAGTCAAGCAGGAGGTGTACGAAACGGAAGCTAACGACCAGACAATGCCCGAGGAGGAAGAGTATATAGAAGTCGAGCAAGTGCCGCCTGAGACACGGACGGGAGATATAATGGAACGTTCTAGTAGCAGCGCTTGAGATACGGTGAAGCAGAACTGACGAATTTTCAAAAAGGGAAAAGGTGAAGTGGAAATATTTTTAGAAGAAGTAAATAACGTATTAGGTAACTTTCAAGATAGGCTGCAAACCTTAAACATTTGTTGTTGATAAACCAATGATTCAGGTTGGGAAAGCGAAATACTTCCAGACAATGCATTTTGTCCTGTTCTCTGGACTGGAATCTTTTTTGTATAAGCAAACAATTTTATTGTGAGTTTTGAAAACCTTTATTTTTTTTTGATACTTAGTGAGGTGAAATGTTGATATTCAGTGAAAGCCATGTTTTTGCTTTTGTTTTGTTGAGTGTGCACCCGAAAGTTAAAGTCAATCAAAAATCATTCTTGCATTTTAAATGTTGGTACAAACCATTCAGAATGCTTTAAAAAACTCCTAACAAAATTCAAATTGATCAAATCAAAAATCACATATTTCTGATACAACGTTTCCTTGCTCGTTTTTCCACAGCCACTCAAAAAACATTTATAAGATGTAGTTTTCCAATTTTATTTTTAAACTGTCATTAAAACTATATTTCTGATTTTTTTTTTAACAAAATTACGGCCTTAGCATTTTTGTTTTTGTATTAGGAAAGTTTAAACAAAATTAGTTAGAGTTAGAGCTAACCAAAAGGACCAGTTTCTGTTAAATTCTTTAAAAGAACAAAAAGCACGTCTTCGATGGAGACAGTTGTTAACAAACGATCAACTCATGTTTTCACTCAGCTCTGCACACTTCAAAGACCAAAAAAATTTAAGCAGAGCTTGAATAGAATTTGCTGTCATCGTGCTTACTGTTTACTTAACAAGTGAGCAAACAGATCTGATTCATCTAACTGCAACCCAATAACCAGATCATGTTAGTCTAGCGTTAGTAATTAAGCTCAAAGACGCTTAAACTGGAAGGCGTACAGGTTTTGTATTGTGTGAGAGAGAAAGTGTGCTGTAGAATGAGCCGCACACACAGAAGCTTTCAGAGCCCTCTCTTTGCAGAAGAGAATCAGAGTCAGCAGTTGGTGAGTAACGCTTAGCCCGCCCTTAGTGGAATTAACAAGGTGAAGACGTCAGCATCTGCTGATGGCCTGTATGTAGGGCAGAACATTTGTTTGTCTCTGCTTGTGTATTGCCGTTGGCTTCTAGCATTCACAACGCACTGGCCCTTTGGCACTACAAACAGAAAGATCGCTGTCTCGCTCGGCTTCACCTTATTAATTGGAGTACTCGTTACTGAACCATTGTGTGGACAGAATGAATTTGAGTAGAACTGAGATCTATAGACCAGATATCTCGAAGAGGTTGAGTAGCAGAGGTTGGCCTAGTGTCCTGAGTCTTCTTTTACTCCAGGCGAAGAAGGTGTTGTACCAATCTTCTTCTTCGTATCCGCAGTGCCTGCCAATACTACAGTGACCCATATGGGTGAAGTGAAATGATTTGTTATAGTCCCTTCTGTGAAGTAAAAGTGTGTTAGTCGTATGTTCTCCGATACTGAACAGGAGGAAATGTTTCGTAGCTACAGAAGAGGCGATGGCGCAATATGCTAGCATGCTATTCCATTCGTTGTTCGTTGGCTGCAAAAAGATCCAGGCTCGGTTCCCAGACAAGACCAAGTTTGTTTTTTGTTTTTCTAAAAGACTTAAATAAACCAAGTCGTTGTTCAGCGATGTCTCTAGGGAATATGAACATGGGCGGCATCAGCAGCATATCCAGCCCTTGTAAATAATATTGCCTCCCTTCCTACCAATCCAAAGAAATAAGTCTCCCAAATAAAAATCAATTAAATTTGCCTCCCAGTTGAGTTCAAAATGTTCTTGAAAACGGGACAATAAGATCAAACCAAGTTTTTTGCGTTCTAAAAATTGTCCTTATGGTGAGCAAATTGTACTACGAATGAGGAAACCCGCACATACACTATTCTTGATAACTTTTGAGTACAATGTTCTCGGTTTCTTGACTAACAATTGTTCCTTTTTAAAACTTATTTATGCTTTATTCGAGTAAACTGATACATTCCCATTATTTATAATTTTTCTACGTGTATTGGTTTTGCAGCCTATCTTAAAGACTTTCCAGGAATATTTCATTAAAAAACAACTAGAAAATTTATAGGGCACCTTATGGGAAAAGTAAAACTATGATTGTCTTGCCCCTAGAATAGAACAGCCTAGTATTATTTAAATTAACAAATATTATATAGATTTACAAATAAAATACCAATTTACACACTTTAGCTCTAAGTTATTATCATAATCCTACAATACACATACGCCTAGTGTACTTGGTAGTTTTTCTTTACAAGAATTTGTGTGTGATAGTTTTTCAAAGATTCATCAGTTCTATTTATACTTATATGAAAATATCCCCATGCGGACACATATATAAAACAGCCAACGCCTGGCGTTTCTCTTCAGTATTTATGCATAATCATAACTTGTACTATGTATGTATTTCTCTCTTTTACATAAGCACCAAGCATTTTTAATGTGTAGAAATAAAAACATGTATTTAGTAAATAAAACCAGACACAAGTTGAGAAAAAATACACAAAACAACCGCCTCTTTTATGACTTTACTTAGAAGGAAAATCTGATAAGATTCTGTCGTCTGCTGACGACATGCGGCCAACTCCAAATTTTATGGCGAATATTTTCTGGCTTATTTCGGCAACCGTGACACGTAATGGCCATAAAAAAGGTGCGCTCCACCCGGTTGAGCGTCACCGGGTTTCGCTACGACGACAAATTGGCATCTGAGTTGGGTGATCTCTATCTGCAAGACCGGTGGCGGCAATTATCCGCCTCGTTTCTTAGAATGAAATGCAGCAGCAGCCGCGGCTGTCGCCGCTCCATGGACTTGAACTAATCCAGCACCTCCTGCTTCTGGGAAGCAATTGCAAATAAATCGCATTTAATAAATTGCCCGAGAAGTACCACAGACCTCTGCACCTGTCCGGGGCGGCAATCATCACAAATCAATAAAAATGTTTATCATCAAACAATCGGCCTCATCTTGGCCTAAACACCGGCAGTAGTTAATTAGCGCCATGCCACAAATGCCAAAGTGTGGCACTTGGAAAACTTGCTCGAAAGCCGCCGTCGCACTGAAACTTCATTGATCGTTTGCGCCGCCCAGACCGCCAGGCGCGTCTCTCGGCGTCCCTCCGGCCTGTTTCCGCGAAACGCTTTTTTTGCTCTGCTTTTTGCCGCCGCTAAAAGCGTCACCAATATGTCCATAGCTGTTGGGGATGGCTCTAAATCAAAACCTCCAACGTATCAAAGCAACGCTCATCGATCCACGTCGCTGTATTTTTGGTATGTGAAGCATTTGACAGGTTTTTACACTTTTGCATGGATTGACAGTGGGGCAAAGATGAGACGACAAAGAATGATTGAGATGTAGAGTATAAATTTATCAACAATAAGTAAAGTTGACAATAAAAATTTTTATAATTTGTTATCCAATAAGGCTTAAAAGTCCAATTCAGATGAAGGAATATGGGGATCAGCATAGTAGCACACGTGAATATAGTTTCCAATTCAAGGAGATGTGAATTTTCGAATCAGTTCTGCATTTACCTAATGATTTCTATTTTCTAAATCAACCAAATAGAAGTATGTAATAGGGAGAAGGAATCATTTCCGACCATTTAAAGCAGGGGTGCCCAGAATCAGCTTACCAGCGCGTCAAAGCCAATACAAATGCATAAAATATATTTCAAGCAACAAAAACAATATGAAATAGAAAGAGAAAACCGATTTTTGTTTGTATGTGTAAGTGACAGCGAAAAGCGTTCTGCCGTACCCATAAGCAATTTGTTGTTGCATTCGAGTTTGCGCGGAGACATGGGAGAGAGAAGAGGCAAAAGAGTACGAGCGCGGCTACAACAAAACGCAGAGCACGCATTTGAAAAGGGGGGGGGGGGATATTCGGCAATAGGTCGTAGCGTCTGTCCGTCCGTCCGTCTGTCCGTCTGTCTGTTGAACGCGTCGTCTCGAGTGGTAGAGAGGAGGTTTGACTGTTGGGACGCTCTTTTTTGTCGCGCGTGTCTTCCCGCCCTCCGCCGCGAATTAAAATTATACCCACAGTTTTGAAGATGCGTTCGTTTTTTAGAGATAGTTAGTAGCAAATAAACGATTTGTCGAAGAAATGATAAATCGGATGACGGTTCAGGTTTGAGCGCGACCGGCCCGCCCTTGGCGGAGCCTTTTGTTTTTCATGACTAACGGTTTTTACTGGTCTTCTTGTTTTTGTTTTTGCTTTATGGCGTGCGCTAAACCTATACGCGCAATCAATTCCTTTGCGTACTTCAACAACACATGCGTGTATTGCGGAATGGGCAAGGGAGCCCCTGCTTTAAAGTATAAATCTTCTTGATCAGCAACCGTATGAACAAACAGATCTCAGATATGGTAAGAGATAAATGTTTGATATGTATGGAACATAAACTTCTTACACTTGCAGGCAGATCAAGTTTATTTTCAATTTTTGAAAAAACTTTGTATCTTCCACAGTATTGTAGGTAGATGGTTTGTACCTTCTAGAGATAGTTAGTAATTATCGATATGTATCGATTGGCCGAACAAGTTATGAGCAAAAATGTAAACCACCCCCCCCCCACCCTTTCAGAACCAACACCGCACAATCTTAGAGAGAGAGAAATTTTAAAATTAGCGCAGCAGCAGCACTGCATTCAGCTCCTACTCCATTTACACAGTATATTATATTCGGGCTTGACCGACTTTCTCACTTGTTTTAATCGTCTAGAACAGTGTCCGGCACCATTCAATTTTCTGTGTATACAAGTAGCGACGTCCATCCTTTGTAGCAGCGGCATCGATACACAGATACTGTACGAGCGTACACTGCTCTCTTTTGCAATAACAAACATGTGCTAACTGAGAGCGCTCCCGCGTGTCTGAACGCACACATGCAAAGGCAAAATAAGCATGTGTGTTTTGCCGGACACTGGTCTAGAAGCATCCCTGGGATGCAATGAGCCAAAAATCATGGGCGCAGCATCAGCAAACCCAAAAGCGTCTGAATGGGCCTTTGAAGAGTAATTATCATCAAGTTATAGCAAATTTTGTCAATCTTAAAGGCTTTGTGGTGGTTGGATTTTAATTGAAACCACTTTAGCATGTAGCCTAAGGGCACTTCTACTTTCAAAAATTTGTTTGCAATTAAATAACCTGGATGGACAAAGTTACAGCCCGTCAATGCCGAAAAAGTAAATTAAAATTTATGGCAGGACAATTAGATTGATACACAAAATGTGTATGGGAAATGTAAAGACTACGCGATCTAACATATGTAGACCTTACATTAATTGTCAAGCAAATGTGCAATAGCATTCAGGCAGTACTAGATTTAAACAATTTCCCCCAAATTCATATTCATATATCAAACAACCTCGCGAGAATGACAATATTATTTTATGAATTGTATTTTAAACAAATGGCGGAAAGAGATGAAATTTCAAGTATGTTTTGTTCTTGGATGTACTTAAATTACGTACGAAACATTCTTGAATAGAAAAAACGACTGTCAAAATATTTCAAATAAGAACAAACGTTCTTCAATCAAGAACATTTCGTACTTACTGTTAGCCTAAAAGTTTAAGAAAAGATCGTACTCAGTTCAAGTACAAAATTTCTTCGATTAAGTACAGAATAAACTTACAATGAAAGCTCCAAAAAGTGTGCTCCGAATAATACGAATTATTTTAAGTTGAATCTGTTCTTGAAATTTCCTCCTGGTTCTAACACTTTATAGTATAAACATCTTGGTCTTTGGTTAATTTATTTCCTTTGGATTTTTATACTCTGTACCGAAAGTACATAGAGTATATTAAGTTTGTGCAAAAGTATGTAACAGGGAGAAGGAATCATTTCCGACCCTATAAAGTATATATATTCTTGATCAGCATCAAAAGCCGAGTCAATATAGCCATGTCCGTGTGACTGTCCGTCTGTCTGTCCGTCCGTCCGTCCGTATGAATAAACAGATCTCAGAGATGGTAAGAGATAGAGGTTTGACATGTATGGGACAAATGCTTCGTATACTTGCAGGCAGATCAAGTTTATTTTCAATTTTTACCACGCCCCTCCCGCCCCCGCAATTCGGAAAAAAACTTTATATCTTTTTTGTACTTGAATCAAGTATTTTCGTACTTACCGTACTATTGACACCGTTCGTACTTGATGCAAGTACAAAGTTCTTGATTTTTTTTCTGAGTGTACAAAATCGTTTTGGTTGTGTCCCTTAGGACGGGACGGGACAGAATTTAATATGTGTAAAGGCCACTGCATTTTCCACGCTTTATTAACCCTTTTAAAAAATAATTATTTTAACAAATAAAATTAAATAAAAAAAAATTCCTTTTTAACAAATAGATTATATACAAACACAGTGTTCAGGGAGCTTTACATTTTTTCAATACTTACTACGATTTTTTCAAAACTTGAACGCGGACGAATTCGCGGCGGGTTCAGCTAGTAAACTATATATATTCTTGATCAGGGTGACGAGCTGAGTCGATTGAGCTTTGTCCGTCCGTCTGTCTGTCCGTCTGTCTGTTTCTACGCAAACTAGTCTCTCAGTTTTAAGGCTATCGAGCTGAAACTTTGCAGAGAGTCTTCTTTTTACTGCACCCTGCTAATATGTCGGAACCGACCGGATCGGATGACTATATCTTATAGCTGCCATAGGAACTATCGGTCGAAAAGTGGGTCTTTGTGAGAAAAACCTTTTTGTTTTTAATGTTATCGTCTCCCACTTCAGCGATTATTAATATTATACGCTTTCACATAGATTTGGGAGTTTTTGTCAAAATCAGATGACTATATCTTATAGCTGCCATAGAAACTATCGGTCGAAAAGTGGGTTTTAATGAGAACAATTTTTTTGTTTTTAATGTTAACGTGTCTCACTTCAGCAATTATTAATATTATGCGCTTTTACAAAGATTTGGAAGTTTTGGTCAAAATCGGATGACTATATA